>CM077253.1:20342568-20522568 GCA_039654775.1 Spinibarbus caldwelli | reverse complement strand
CCTGCTTGAAGCTCTGCTGCTGACAGTCCCCCCAAATGGCCTGAGCTGTTCTCTTATCTCTATAGCACAGTCCTGCTGTCAGTCTTTTTTTTTTTTTTTTTACATTATGGAGTGAGCAGCCTTCAGTTAAATCTTTGAACTTCACATGGAGAGCCTGTCACTTCCTGTGCTATATGAGTGACTGAATCTGTTACACAATTAAGTAGAGCGAATATCTAAACAAAAATAGTTTAGTCTGACTGCTAATCCACCAGTACAATTTCAATACAGTATAATTTAAAAGAAGGATATAAAATCTGTTCTCATTGCAATGGACCAGCAATAGTATGGGCATCAAATGTGAATCACTGATAATAAAGACACCACAAAGCTGAAAGCAGCTGAAAGCAATTAAAGACTGGATAATGACCTGTGGATTATCATGCGTGAAGAGAGAATATAGTATTCAGGAAGTTGCTGCAGTCCCCTCGCTCTCATTTCTGCTTGTTCAAGCTCCCATTGTGAGCCGAGAAAGATTTCCAATGTGATGCATTCTGGGTTTTAACACCGCTTTCTTCAGTCACTGGAATTCGGACTCATTCCCCGTGTCTCTAAGACAGGAACATTGACCCAGAACCATTAATAATGCATGAAGAGTAAGACAATCCGTGTGAGTTGAGGGAGTGGAGGAAAAGGTCTAAATGACTTGTCAAAAACTCCATATTCTATGGGGCTTTACACTTGTAGGCTACTGCTCCTGCATTAAAGGAATAGTTCACCCAGAATTCTGTCATCATTTTCTCACCCTCATGTCATTTTCTCCCCATGAAATACCATAGGAGAGGGACTAAAAGGGACTGTCATGCCTTTAACACACTTAAGGCTACATTTGTCCACTTTGATTGTCAAAGCCACTTTATCCTTTAGCATGGTCTGGTAGTTACTATACATCTTTATGGATGTTTAAAAAAATAAAATAAACATAGCAGTCCCCATAGCAGTTATTTATTATTGATTGATTGATTGATTATATAATACTATTTGATAAAGTAGTTTAATAGGCATCACTATTTCTAAGTTCCCCTTCAGGAACTCGAGCTGCGTCGGAAAACGCTATTGGAACGCTTTCAGCGAGACCACGCTCTGAATCACATGTATAATCAGTTCAATAGATGGGCGAGACGTCACGGGCGGGGTGACGTAGCGACCAGGAAGCTTAAAAGCATGTGTGGTGCGAGCCAGCGTCAGCTTTCAGCAAGCGCTCTGTGTGTGTGTCAGTCATCTTTGTTTTGTTGCACCAGTGCGTAACTTTTCTTGTTTTCATTATGTCTAAAGTTGCGGCAAAATCAAAGCACTCTAAGGGCGAGAGCGGATCGCGTTATAGGCTGTGTGTTCCTCCCTGGCCGCATTATATTATGGGTGGGGATACACACAGTCTTTGCGTGGTCTGCTTGGGAGCGAAGCAAGCTGAGTCGGCTCTCGAGGGGGCCGACTGCCCGCATTGCGAGTGTCTCGCGTTGCTCCCGGGAGGCTCTCTTCGAGGAGGGAGCCTTCATGAGCATTCCCTTCGGTGACGGACCCGCTTCCGCCGAGGCGGAGCGGCAGCTGCACTCGTGGGGTTCGCAGATGGATCAGGTGCAGGGAATGGAGACGGGCGAGTCCCTAAACATCCAGACGTTCGTGGTTTAGACCATTCTCATCCCACTTATTCATCCCTGCTTCTGACTATTATGGCAATGTGGTGGGGTTGAGTGAGCGCGGATATAGACCGATGCCCCGGGTTCAACAGACACTAGCCAGCTATCTGTCTCCCGGCGCGTCGTCTCTAAAGGCTCTGGTCTTGCCCTCCAAGCCGCTGCGCATGACCTCAGTGTTGGTGGACAAGGGGTACACAGCAGCAGGTCAGGCAGGTTTTACAAGCGTACCAAGCCGACTTGCTTAAGGAGTTAGATGGAGGCGAGGATATAAAATCAGATGACATCTTTGAGCTTAGGAGGGCTGCTGATTTATCTCTTCGCACCACCAAGGAGACCGCCCTTGCCATTGGGCGGTCCATGGGAGCTCTGGTAGTGGCGGAGAGGCATCTTTGGTTGACCCTGTCCGATATGAAAGAGAAGGACAGGGTCTTCCTCATGGACGCCCTGCTTGCGCCTTCAGGCCTGTTCGGCGATGAAGGGCACCCCCTACTGGGGAAGAGTCAATTCCGTTGTCGACAGGTACCAGGAGGCTCGTAAACAAGCGGCGGTGTTTCAGCAGTCCCTCGCCATTCTCTAGCTCCGAGGGCTGCTGGGCGGGAGCAGCCCTTGCAGTGTACCAGCTCCTCATACAGGGAGGTTCAAAAGTTGAGTGTCACCTCTCGCACCCCCCCACAATGGAGCCGAGATCAGCGGCACTCGAGGTCGGGGGCTTCGAAGACGAAGTCCGATCTGAGGGTCGTGCTTCACTCTAAGAAGCCATCGACCAAGCGCTCCTGACTGTTATGGTCCAGGACCTGTGAGGGCGCCCCCTACTGGGGAAGAGCAGAGAGCACAGCATTACACGGTGCCCGTCTCTCCTCAGGGCCCTCAGGAGATCGTTCTGCCAAACCTGCCACCCACGGTGCTTCGGGGCGCAGCGGTCTCCAGTGAGCGTACATCTCAGTTTCTTCCGCCTGCAAGCATAGTGGAGCTGAGAAGCTCGCCACCCCTTCAGGGTTCTCTAGAGCAGTTAGTTCGGCCATCTTCTGCCAGTCCTCCGCTTCAGGGCACTGAGCTAGCAGGTCCAAGCACACCAGAGACCAGTCTTGAGAGGCTGGTTCCCTTAGTAGACTATTTAGCAGCGTGGAAACTACTGCCAAATGCGTCTGCCAAAAAGAGAGGGCCGGTCACTTACTGTCAAACCGTTTCAGAAGCTGTTGGGTCTGATGGGAGCTGTGTCCAACGTGATGCCTTATGGCCTGCTGTACATGAGACCCCTACAGTGGTAACTCAAGACCAAAGGGTTTTCCCCGAGGGGGAACATGTTTCGCATGATCAAGGTCACGTAGCAATGCCTACGTGCCTTGGACATGTGGAGGAAACCTTGGTTCTTGTCTCAGGGCCCGGTGCTGGGAGCTCCTTGTCGACGCGTGACGCTAGCGACGGACGCGTCTCTCACTGGTTGGGGAGCGATCATGAGTGGCCGCTCGGCCCACGGTCTGTGGAGCGGTCCCCATCTCTCGTGGTTTTCCGACGCAGCTCGAGTTCCTGAAGGGGAACGACCCAGGTTACATATGTAACCATGGTTCCCCGAGGGAACGAGACGCTGCGTCTCAGGGCCATACTTCCGGCATCCTTGCTAGCACTTGCTTCATTATCCGAAGCTGATGCCGGCTTGCACCGCACGTGCTTTTAAGCTCCCTGGTCGCTATGTCACCCCGCCCGTGACGTCTCGCCCATCTATTGGACTGATTACACATGTGATTCAGAGTGTGGTCTCGCTGAAGGCATTCCCATAACGTTTTCCAATGCAGCGTCTCGTTCCCTCGGGGAACCATGGTTACATACGTAACCTGGGACATTTTCTACGTTTTGACTAAATTAATTGATTATTATTAAATTATTGATTACTAAATGAAGCACATTTCTTTTATTTTTTTTTTGTATCTTTAATTTTTATTTATAATGGTATTTGATAATATATAATACTGTTTTTAAATATATTATTATTGAATTGTTTTAAAATCAAACCAAATATAATATAATATAATATACATCTTTTATCTTTCAGCTTTCTTCCACCAACTTTTTCTTCACTGAGCTTGTCATGATGCATCATGGAGTAGCCTTATTCTTGAGGGTTACATATATAGTTGTCTTAGATTCAATCAAGATATCTTTAAGGACAGCATAATTCTCTGCCCACCTTTTTAGAAAAGAAGCAAATCTATGATGCCTTAAAATTTCCACCGAGATAGTCAGCTCAGAACAGAGCTTTTGTACAATATCTTTTTTATTTATTTATTGATTGATTTATGTATGTATGTATGTATGTATGTATTCACTGCATCCATTTACATTCTCATTGAACAGCTGTCCTAATCTCAAGGGATGTGAATATCATTTTGGTTCACAACCAAACCCTTTATGGCATTGTCTCAGGTTAATATACCATTAATATAGTGTAGAGATATAGTCCACTGAGGTAGTATAAAGTCTACTGAGGACAAAGCATAATAACTTGAACCCGGGACTGTGTATCTCAATCAGGAAAACCTAAAATAGTACAACAAGCAATGAAGCAGCAGAATGATGGAATTCCAATTGCTCTTCCTCCACTGCCTGTGACCAACAAGCAATTTGTTTGTTTTTGCCAAAGGAAATATCTGATTTACAGTGGTTTTCTACAAAACCCATTAATAAGCTCCCTTATAAGTGTTTGTCTCTTTCAGGGGCAGTGCACACATTGTGAATGGGGCACATATGCATGACCCAGATAACTGTATGGATATTACAGCAGCTGGTGTTGCTGCCCTGCCTTCAGCTTTCTCTGATTTTGCTGACAGATTTAGATTGGTTTCAGTGCATACATTCCTCCAGACCAATTTAAAAAGCCAGGATCACTTGTATTCCATTTCAGGTAATTTATATTTATTGATTTATTCATCTGTATAGCTTTTATTACTGAGGAAACACATCCCAGTCTGCATTTTGCCATTTATTCATGAGTGAATCAACATCTTGGATCAAGGTTGAATCACTGTTGAATTTTGTTTTGATTTTGCATATCAAATCAACATTGATATCGCAACATTGTTTCAACATCTTAATTTTTGTGCAGATCTTTTCAACATTGATTTATAAGTATTGTGTTAACCCTTTTACAACTATTTTGCATTATTTTGCATTGTTTCAACTTATTTAAAATGGTTTGTGATTGTAGCACCTCGTAGCTTCACTTTTCTGTTGAATCTCTATCTTACTATCACTCTCTATAGTTTAAAGTGATAAAATATAACTTAATTCCCATCATATTTCTGATATTGACTATCAAAGTAATCTGACTTATTTGATTGTTCGCTTTTAATCTAAATCCGCGAGTGCAGTGCGTTAGCATTCGTTAGCTGGTAAGCTTGTCATTCGCGTTTCCATTCGCATTTCGATTCGCGCCTATTACTGTTTTCTTTTTTCTCGCGTCGTTTCATTTCTCTCTCGCTCTGTTTTTCACGAGTTCATCAAACAACAGTGGTAAGTCAGAATCATCCATCAATCACGGTGAGTAATGGCTTCTTCTCCTGCTATTGTTGTTTGCACCGCTTGCCACATGTATAGTTTATCTCTCTCTGTCGGCAATGAGGGATTCACATGTGATAAATGCAGGGAAATGTTTAGGCTGACAGAGAAGATTTTAGAACTTGAGACACTCATCCAAACTTTAATTGAGGATAGTAAGAATGTGAGGGCTGTAGATACGGTTTTGGATGCGACTAGCTCAGGGAGTCCTGTACAATGTTCGGTTCCGGTTACAGAGCCTGTGCAGCAGGGCAACTGGGTGACTGTGAGGTGGCATAGTCATGGGTCAAAGCACCGCTCTTCCACATCAAACAGGTTCTCCCCACTCAGTGACGCACCCACTGAGAAACCTGATGAGAGTGCTCTAGTTATTGGCGATTTTATTGTACGGAACATGAAAATAGAGACACCAGCCACCATAGTCCAATGTTTACCGGGAGCCAGAGTGCCTGACATCCTGGCAAATTTAAAAGTGCTGGCTAAGGCTAAATGTAAATTCAGTAAGATTGTTATTCACGTCGGCACTAATGATGTTCGACTTCGCCAGTCGGAGATCACTAAAAATAATGTTAAAGAGGTGTGTGAACATGCAAATAAGATGTCAGTCACTGTAATATGCTCTGGTCCCCTCCCTGCTTACCGGGGTGACGAGATACATAGCAGATTGTCGTCACTCAATGGCTGGATGTCTAAGTGGTGCCCGCAGAATAACATAGGTTTCATAGACAATTGAATGAGTATTTAGGGCAGACCTGACCTGATGAAAAGAGATGGTCTTCATCCCTCCAGGGATGGTGCTGCTCTTCTCTCTAGGAATATGGCACATAGTCTTAGAGTTCGTACTTGACTAACTGGGGCCTAGATCAGGAAGCAGGCAGACTGGCCAAACCGACCGTCTGCTAGTCACCTCACGTCACAGAATTCAGTTAATTCTCAGCACATAGAGACTCTTTCACCTAGATATCACACTATAGAGACTGTGTCTGTTCCCCGAACTAGAAAATGCAAAAAACGTCCAAACCAATTTATAAGTAACAATTTAATTGATGTTCAGCAAATAAAAACAGATATAATACAGAGAAACGTCTCAGGTTACATATGTAACCATGGTTCCCTGAGTAGGGAACTTCGAACTGCGTCCTCTAGGGGTCGCTATGGGGAAACGCCATCAGCGTGACCGGTGTCTGAAGCATATATCTAAACACGACAATAACATTGGCCGGCGACAGCCTATGACGTCATTACCTGGCGCCGCCACAGTATAAAGGGGCGCAGGGAAAATACGTCATTCACTTCTTCGTCTGAAGCTTGCGTCCGAAGCATGGCACCGAGCCTAGAGGACGCTGTGTCTCGTTCCCTACTCAGGGAACCATGGTTACATATGTAACCTGAGATGTTCCCTTTCAAGGGAACTTCGAACTGCGTCCTCTAGGGGTCGCAATGGGGAATGGAATACCCACGCCGCCATGCTGAGGGGAGTGCAAAGCCAGGCACAAAAGGCGAGCACTAAGTACTAACTCTACCCAGCTAAGGGAGTTACCCCTGGGACGGGTGAACGGCTGTCAGTGACATTATCCCCTTCGGCCAAAAACCTAAGCTGCATACCCCAAAACTTACCTGTTAGGGGCCAGGCCTCCTGGACCCAGGGTAGAGCTCAAAGGCTTGGAATCAGAAGCAGAGATTCCTTTAAGGGGATACGACCAAGCGCCTAGGATAGTAACTAGGTCTTGGCCTGTCACCCAGGGGCTACTGCTTGCTCTGCATGAGCTCGCTGAAGGAACTGTCTCAACAGATCCTTGGTAGCAACACCCTGTTCAAGTCAGTATCACTAGGGATACATAGATAGAGTGGGGCCCAAGGTGAAACCGGGGCCTGACCGACTCAAAGAAAGGGCACGAAGCCACAGCGCGTAACCCATACCGTACAGGATTTTAGAAAGACCGGAAAACACTTGGTGTGCGATCTTACCACAACGTGGCTTTTAGAAAGTACACAGAGACTAGCGTGCGTACTTACCATAACATGGATTGTAAACACCATTCTAGGGTTCTGAAGAACATAGGGTCACAGAGCTCTGGGGGAGCGAAGAACCCAACTCTCAGCATGAGAGGGAACTCAGACACTCAGAATGGAGCGGCATGCTCATAGGTAACCCTCTATGATGAGGAGAGCAATGCTAGCTCTACCAACAAGGAGAGCAACCCCACAGGAAGGCATAGAGAGGCCTAACAACCTGAGGCTGCTGATGACAAAGCTCTGTGGGAGCGGAGAACCCAACTCTCAGCATGAGAGGGAACTCAGACGCTAAGAAGGGAGCGGAATGCTCATAGGTGACCCTCTATGGTGAGGGGAGCAATGCTAGCTCGACCAACAAACATAGCTCTGGAGAGTGGAGAACCTAACTCTCAGAATGAGAGGGAACTCAGGCGCTCAGAAGGGAGTGGCATGCTCATAGGTGACCCTCTATGGAGAGGTGAGCAATGCTAGCTCGACCAAAAAGGAGAGCAAACTATCACAGAGCTCTGGGGTGCGGAGAACTCAATTCTCAGAATGAGAGGAAACTCAGACGCTCAGAAGGGAGCGGCATGCTCATAGGTGACCCTCTATGGTGAGGGGAGCAATGCTAGCTCTACCAACAAGGAGAGCAATCCTAACAGGGAGGCAAAGAGAGGCCAAACAACCTGAGGCTGCTGAACGACAGCTCTGGAGAGCGGAGAACTCATCTCTCAGAATGAGAGGGAACTCAGACGCTCAGAAGGGAGCGGCATGCTCATAGGTGACCCTCTATGGTGAGGGGAGCAATGCTAGCTCGACGAACAAACATAGCTCTGGAGAGTGGAGAACCTGGCGCTCAGAAGGGAGCGGCATGCTCATAGGTGACCCTCTATGGAGAGGTGAGCAATGCTAGCTCGACCAAAAAGGAGAGCAAACTATCACAGAGCTCTGGGGTGCGGAGAACTCAATTCTCAGAATGAGAGGAAACTCAGACGCT
The DNA here is from genome assembly GCA_039654775.1 of Spinibarbus caldwelli. Classification (NCBI taxonomy): domain Eukaryota; kingdom Metazoa; phylum Chordata; class Actinopteri; order Cypriniformes; family Cyprinidae; genus Spinibarbus; species Spinibarbus caldwelli. The sequence goes on along the minus strand of CM077253.1, from coordinate 20,514,348 downwards.
CAGAAGGGAGCGGCATGCTCATAGGTGACCCTCTATGGTGAGGGGAGCAATGCTAGCTCTACCAACAAGGAGAGCAATCCTAACAGGGAGGCAAAGAGAGGCCAAACAACCTGAGGCTGCTGAACGACAGCTCTGGAGAGCGGAGAACTCATCTCTCAGAATGAGAGGGAACTCAGACGCTCAGAAGGGAGCGGCATGCTCATAGGTGACCCTCTATGGTGAGGGGAGCAATGCTAGCTCGACGAACAAACATAGCTCTGGAGAGTGGAGAACCTAACTCTCAGAATGAGAGGGAACTCAGGCGCTCAGAAGGGAGCGGCATGCTCATAGGTGACCCTCTATGGAGAGGTGAGCAATGCTAGCTCGACCAAAAAGGAGAGCAAACTATCACAGAGCTCTGGGGTGCGGAGAACTCAATTCTCAGAATGAGAGGAAACTCAGACGCTCAGAAGGGAGCGGCATGCTCATAGGTGACCCTCTATGGAGAGGGGAGCAATGCTAGCTCTACCAACAAGGAGAGCAATCCTAACAGGGAGGCAAAGAGAGGCCAAACAACCTGAGGCTGCTGAACGACAGCTCTGGAGAGTGGAGAACTCATCTCTCAGAATGAGAGGGAACTCAGACGCTCAGAAGGGAGCGGCATGCTCATAGGTGACCCTCTATGGTGAGGGGAGCAATGCTAGCTCGACCAACAAACATAGCTCTGGAGAGCGGAGAACCTAACTCTCAGCATGAGAGGGAACTCAGACGCTCAGAAGGGAGTGGCATGCTCATAGGTGACCCTCAAATAGTGAGGGGAGCAATGCTAGCTCTACCAACAAGGAGAGCAATCCTAACAGGGAGGCATAGAGAGGCCAAACAACCTGAGGCTGCTAAATGACAGCTCTGGAGAGCGGAGAACTCATCTCTCAGAATGAGAGGGAACTCAGAAGCTCAGAAGGGAGCGGCATGCTCATAGGTGACCCTCTTTGGAGAGGTGAGCAATGCTAGCTCGACCAAAAAAGAAGAGCAAACTATCATAGAGCTCTGGGGAGCGGAGAACTCAATTCTCAGAATGAGAAGGAACTCAGATGCTCAGAAGGGAGCGGCATGCTCATAGGTGACCCTCTATGGAGAGGAGAGCAATGCGAGCTCTACCAACAAGGAGAGCAACCTAACAGGGAGGCAAAGGAGGCCTAACAACCTGAGGCCGCTCACTGACATGGAGAGCGGAGAACTCAACTCTCAGAATGAGAGGAAACTCAGACGCTCAGAAGGGAACGGCATGCTCATAGGTGACCCTCTAAGGTGAGGGGAGCATTGCCAGGCCTGACCAACAGGGACCCAATAACCAAACATATCTGGAGAGCTATCGCTCCTCAGAGCCAAAGCACTCAGGAAGGGTTTCCGCAGAAACACCTCTCACTCTCGTACCTCTGGGAAAGCAGTGTACTCAAGCCCACTCCACAGAGGGGCGTATTCACTGATTCGCCATAAGTAATGGTTAAGTGGATGACTCAAATCTCAGGAAGCCTCTCGAGGCGAGACATGAGTAGTACGTCCTGGCTGGGGCAGCTTCTCAAAGCAATCACTCAGCCAGGATGTCAGGGAGCACATCACAAAGCATTACACTCCGAAAAAAAAGGCTCAGCCTGAATGGAGGACTGCGAGTCCTGGGGTTGCAGCGCTATACTGAGGACCTGAAGGCCAAAGAGGCTCCCACAGAAGCCTAGCGACTTGGCTGCATGATCCAGCAAGCATGAAGCTGAAGTAAGGCTATCATCCAGGCTGGATCCAGTACCAACGGGTGAGACCATCACCACAATCAGTCGACAGATCGAGAGGTTCTGACTAGAGTCAAAGCGTACAAAAAAGAACAAGCCCACATAGCGCTGCGGAGAAATTAAATGGATCGTACTCACCAACCACAGCTCCTGTGCAGGTCCAACTTGAGACTATAACACAACTGCAGGAGGTTGGTGGCTTCAGCAAGCATCGAGGAGGCTCGCAAGCCAACACTTGAGCACGGAGAGTCATACAACCCCTGCAAAAAGAAGGGCTCCTGGAGTGCAGTATAATGTGGTTTGAACATGTTATAAAATACCTTAGGAGATTACTGATAAGGAAGATTTCCCGTCAGGTCCTTTCCACGTTCTGCCCATGAACCGCGAATCGCGGGCAATGGGCAGATAATTCTCAATGCACCCGCAACGCGCAGCATGTTTTCAACTCCCACCGGAGCTAAACGCGCTAGATTACCTCGGAAATTAAGCGAGAATGGAGCCGCCGCCACGAATGCATCGCTATTCCCACGAGAGGCGAACACACTCATGCAGGCACAGGTATACAACTCGAGAAAAAGTGAAGCATTCACCTCCCCTCTCAGTAATCCCGCGAATGCAGTACGGTGAGCACAAGAAGTCTCCTCGTGAGTGGAGTATGTTGAATTCATGCCTATTTCTCACGAGAAATAAGCAACGAATGCAAAGAGTACATTCAACTCCCTCGAGAGCCGAACGTGCTTGCTCTTCACCACACAAATAACACGTGAGACTGCGGGTACCAGAGCGTGCTTATCCCTCACAAGAAACAAGCAATGGATGCGACGAGCGCATTCAACTCCCTCAGGACTGAACGCGCTTGCTCTTCACCACACACACACACACACACAACCCGCGAGCCGTGTGAAACTGTGCGTATCAGAGCAAAGCCTTTGGCGAGAGAACACGCACTCCTAGTCGTGCTTAGCTTCTGCTAGCATAAACAAACGGTCAGTGAAGACGAAGAAGATAATGACATATTTTCCCGGCGCCCCTTTATACTGTGGCGGCGCCAGGTAATGACGTCATAGGCTGTCGCCGGCCAATGTTATTGTCGTGTTTAGATATATACTTCAGAAACCGGTCACGCTGATGGCGTTTCCCCATAGCGACCCCTAGAGGATGCAGTTCGAAGTTCCCTTGAAAGGGAACAAATGATAAAGCTTGGCTTACTGAATATCAGGTCCCTCTCTACGAAAGCTTTTTTTGTAAATGATATGATCACTGATCATGAACTAGATGTGCTCTGTTTGACAGAAACCTGGATAAAACCAGATGAATACATTATTTTAAACAAGCCTACCCCCCAAGATTACTGTTATAAACATGAGCCGCGTCCAAAAGGTAAAGGACGAGGTGTTGCTACAATCTATAGCAATATTCTCAGTATTTCTCAGAGGGCAGGCTTTAAGTATAACTCGTTTGAAGCAATGGTGCTTTATATAACATTATCTAGAGAAACGAGTGTTAATGATAAATCCCCCGTGATGTTAGTTCTGGCTACTCTATACAGGCCACCAGGGCACCTTACAGACTTTATTAAAGAATTTGCTGATTTTCTATCAGAGTTAGTGCTAGCTGCAGATAAAGTCTTAATTGTTGGTGATTTTAATATCCATGTTGATAATGAAAAAGATGCATTAAGATCAGCATTCATAGACATTCTGAACTCTATTGGGGTTAGACAATACATGGCAGGACCCACTCATTGTCGAAATCATACTCTAGATTTAATACTGTCACATGGAATTCATGTTAGTGGTATTGAAATTCTGCAGCAAAGCGATGATATCTCAGATCATTATCTAGTCTTGTGTAAACTCCATATAGCTAAAACTGTAAATTCTACTCCTTGTTACAAGTATGGTAGAACCATCACTTCTACCACAAAAGACTGCTTTGTAAGTAATCTTTCTGATTTATCTCAATTCCTCAGCATATCCAACAGTGCAGAAAAACTTGATGATGTAACAGAAACTATGGACTCTCTCTTTTCTAGCACTTTAGATACGGTTGCTCCTTTACACTTAAGGAAGATTATGGAAAAGAGTCCAACACCATGGTATAATGAGTACACTTGTGCCCTAAAGATAGCAGCCCTGAAAATGGAGTGCAGCTGGAGGAAAACCAAACTAGAGGTATTTCATATTGCTTGGCAGGAAAATACCCTATCCTACAGAAAAGCATTAAAAACTCTTTTAGAAGAAAACAATCATAACCCCAGGTATTTATTAAATACAGTGGCTAAATTAACGAAAAATAAAGCATCAGCAGGTGTTGACATTTCCCAACAGCACAGCTGTAACGACTTTATGAACTATTTTACTTCCAAGATCGATACTGTTAGAGATAAAATTGTAACCGTCAGCTACAGTATTGCATCAGATAGTGCACTATATCCCCTGAGGAACAATTCCACTCATTCTCTACTATAGGAGAGGAAGAATTGTATAAACATGTTAAATCATCTAAACCAACAACATGTATGTTAGACCCTATTCCATCTAAACTACTAAAAGAGGAGCTTCCAGAAGTCATAGATCCTCTTTTGGCTATTATTAATTCGTCACTGTCATTAGGATATGTCCCCAAAACCTTCAAATTGGCTGTTATTAAGCCTCTCATTAAAAAAACACAACTCGACCCCAAAGATCTAGTTAATTACAGACCGATCTCAAATCTCCCTTTTCTGTCAAATATACTAGAAAAGGTAGTATCCTCACAATTATATTCCTTCTTAGAGAAAATAGTATCTGTGAGGATTTCCAGTCAGGATTTAGACCGTATCATAGTACTGAGACTGCTCTTATTAGAGTTACAAATGACCTGCTCTTATCATCTGATCGTGGTTGTATTTCTCTATTAGTGCTGCGTTCGACACTATCGACCACAAAATTCTTTTGAATAGACTAGAAAACTTTGTTGGCATTAGTGGAAGTGCATTAGCATGGTTCAAATCGTACTTATCTGACCACCATCAATTCGCAGCAGTGAATGAAGAGGTATCATACTGAAAACAAGTGCAGTATGGAGTACCTCAAGGATCAGTAATAGGGCCGTTACTTTTCACACTTTACATGTTACCCTTGGGAGATATCATCAGGAAACACTGTGCTAGCTTTCACTGTTATGCTGATGATACTCAGCTCTATATTTCTCCGCGGCCCAGTGAAACACACCAAATTGAGAAACTAACGGAATGCATAGTCGATATAAAAAACTGGATGACAAGTAATTTCTTACTACTAAATTCTGAAAAAACAGAGATGTTAATTATTGGACCTAAAACCCCCACATGTAATAACCTAGAACACTGTCTAATACTTGATGGCTGCTCTGTCAATTCTTCATCATCAGTTAGGAACCTGGGTGTGCTATTTGATAGCAATCTTTCCTTTGAAAGCCACGTTTCTAGCATTTGTAAAACTGCATTTTTCCATCTCAAAAATATATCTAAATTGCGACATATGCTCTCAATGTCAAATTCAGAAATGTTAATTCATGCATTTATGACCTCAAGGTTAGATTATTGTAATGCTTTATTGGGTGGTTGTTCTGCACGCTTGATGAACAAACTCCAGCTGGTCCAAAATGCAGCAGCTAGAGTTCTTACTAGAACCAGGAAGTATGACCATATTAGCCCGGTTCTGTCAACAGTGCACTGGCTCCCTATTAAACATCGTATAGATTTTAAAATCCTGTTAATTACTTATAAAGCCCTGAAAGGTTTAGCTCCTCAGTACTTGAGTGAGCTCTTACCGCATTATAGTCCTCCATGTCTGCTGCGTTCTCAAAACTCTGGCCATTTGATAATACCTAGAATATCAAAATCAACTGCGGGCGGCAGATCCTTTTCCTATTTAGCGTCCAAACTCTGGAACAATCAACCTAACACTGTTTGAGAGGCAGACACACTCAGTCAGTTTAAATCTAGATTAAAGACCCATCTATTTAACCTGGCTTACACATAGCACACTAATACGCTTCTAATATTCAAATCCGTTAAAGGATTGTTAGGCTGCATTAATTAGGTCAACCGGAACCGGGAACACTTCCCAAAAAACCCGATAAACTTGTTACATTGTTAAAAGAAAACCTGAAAACCTGCGCTGACCAGCTGGCCCCCATCTTCACACAGATATTCAACAGATAACTGGAGCTGTGCGAAGCCCACTCATGCTTCAAATGCTCCACCATCATCCCCGTCCCAAAGAAACCCAAAATTACTGGACTTAATGACTACAGACCTGTGGCTCTAACGTCTCTGGCCATGAAATCATTTGAAAGACTGGTTTTGGCTTATCTGAAGGACATCACTGGACCCCCTGCAGTTTGCCTACAGAGCAAACAGATCTGTAGATGATACAGTCAATATGGGACTGCACTACATCCTGCAACATCTAGACAGACCAGGGACTTATGTGAGGATCCTGTTTGTAGACTTCAGCTCTGCTTTTAACACCATCATCCCATCACTTCTCCAGCCAAAATTAACTCAGCTATCCGTCCCCACCTCTGTCTGTCAGTGGATCAGCTTCCTGACAGACAGGCAGCATCTAGTAAATCTTGGAAAATTCTTATCCAGTACCCGTACGATCAGCACTCCCTCTACACCAACGACTGCACATCTAAAGACCCCTCTGTCAAGCTCCTGAAGTTTGCAGATGACACCACAGTCATCGGCCTCATTCAGGACAGTGACGAGTCTGCCTACAGACAAGAGGTTTAGGAGTTGGCTGTCTGGTGCAGTCTTAACAACCTGGAGCTTAACACGCTCAAAACTGTGGAGATGATCGTGGACTTCAGGAGAAACCTCCCTGCACTCCCCCCACTCACCATGATGCACAGCACTGTGACTGCAGTGGAGTCATTCAGATTCCTGGGCACCACAATTTCTTAGGACCTGAAGTGGAACAATCACATTGAGTCCATTGTGAAACAGGCCCAGCAGAGGTTGTACTTCCTTCGTCAGCTAAGGAAGTTCAACCTGCCACAGGATCTGCTGAAACAGTTCTAATCTGCCATCATTGAATCCGTCCTCTGCACTTCAATAACTGTCTGGTTCAGCTCAGCTACCAAATCTGACCTCAGAAGACTACAGAGGGTAGTCCGGACAGCTGAGCGAATCATTGGTACAACCCTCCCCACTCTCCAAGAACTGTACTTATCCAGAGTGATCAAAAGGGCTGGCAAAATCACTCTGGACCCCTACAGAGCTCTGAACACCAGAACGGCCAGGCACAGGAACAGTTTCTTCCCTCAGGAAATCCATCTCATGAACACTTGACAATACATGTGGAACACACAACACTATTATACATTATTTATTTAACACACGTACTAATTTACATTTCAAATTTGCACATATCATACCTGTACATACATAATTGTCTATATTATATATTGTGTTTTTGCTATTTTGTACATTGTCTGTTGTGTATATTTGTATATTATTCTTTTTATTATCCGTGTCCTGTCCTGTCTCTGTCATTCTGTTGCACTGTGGAGCTTTTGTCACTATAACAAATTCCATGTATGTGTAAACATACCTGGCAATAAAGCTCATTCTCATTCTCAAAAGAATGGCATCTACGCTATTATTAGTCTGTCTCTTTCTTATTCCGAGATCACCGTAACCACCATATCCAGTCCGTATCCAGATCAGATGGTGGATCAGCACCTAGAGATGACCTCTACAGCCCTGAACATCAGCGGAGACCAGGACACCTAGATGAGCCCCAGAGACTGATCCCTAGTGAAGACCTCATCACCTAGATGGCCATCGGGACAAGACCACGGGAACCAGACAAGTCCTCTACACAATCTGACTTTGATGCAGTTGGAATTGAACTGGTTGTTTCGTCTGGCCAGAGGAGAACTGGACCCCCAACTGAGCCTGGTTTCTCCCAAGGTTTTTTTCTCCATTCAGTCACCGATCGAGTTTTGGTTCCTTGCCGCTGTCGCCTCTGGCTTGCTTAGTTGGGGACACTTAATTTCCAGCGATATCGTTCACTTGATTGCACACAGATACTATTTAAACTGAACTGAGCTGGACGATGACATCACTGAATTCAAGAATTAATGCTTTTAACTGAAAATTGAGTGTTTAATCTTGTCATTTTATGTTATTGACACACTATTTTCCTATTTAATACTGTAAAGTGCTTTGACACAATCTGAATTGTTAAAAGTGCTATATAAATAAAGGTGACTTGACACAAAAGTGGAAACACTTCAGGAGTTTTGAAGTCATAATCGGATTGGTTGAATTATACATGATTTCCGGGAGACGTGTGTGTCACGTTCTTTAATGTTCCACCTGGAAACAAAGTTGCCGTGATGCCAAACCCCTCACGAAAGAAGAAAGCCGTCGTGTTTACAACTGTGACTACGAGCACTTATCAGGATCAACTAAACGCTGGATTTTCAAAAGTATGCGAAATATTTAAAGTTTGCGGCATAGAATCTTTAAAACATATCCGAGAGTTTTACACACCCATCTGATATTGGGACGACATTTCACGTCCCGAAACGTGACGCTGAATGAAATGAACTGTGATTGGTTGTTTGACATGTCAATCAAACGGCCCCATGGGCGGGCCTTGGCCAATGAACGCTAACATGGATTCCAGACCTTCAGCCGTCAGTCTGAAGGTCTGGCTATGCGAGACTAGACTTGACTTGACTTAAACCATATTTCAGTGTTTGTCTCCTGCTGGCTGGTTGCAGAATGTTAGTAAATTGCAGGCATATTTGCAGTAAAACTTAGTATAAGTACCAAGTAATAGTAATAAGTAATAGTGATGTTTCATTTGTGTTTTCTTTTTTTTCTTTTTTTTTTTTTTTTGAGTCAGTTCTTTTCTAAATTAATCATTATCACTCATTTTTATTATTTAAATAGCACTTTTTACAATACAGATTGTTTCAAAGCAGCTTTACAGTAATTAACAGGAAAACAACAGGGTTATGTTGCAAAATGAATACATTATAAAATAACGTCAATTTCAGTTCTAAAGCAGCTGTACAGAAGACAATTGTCATTATTCAGTCAGTTAAATGTTAATTCAATTTAGTTCAATGCCAGTGCTACATATTTCATCAGTTATGAAACAAATTCAATTCAGCTATAAAGCAGCTCTTCAGAAGACAATAGAGTAAATTAAACTCAATTAAAGACAATTAAACATTTAAAGACAATTAAACTCGTTAAAACTTTAGTTCAATGTTATTCCAATTTAGTCGAAAAAGAGTATCAATGTTGCAAATATCATTATGAAATTAATTAAATTCAGCTATAAGCAGCTTTAAAGACAACAGTGTCCTTATTCAACTTATTTCAGATAAATTTTGATTCAGTTCAGTTCAGTAAGGGTCAATGGTGCAAATTTCAATTCGATTTAGCTGTATAACAGTTCTACAGAAGACAAAAGTATTATTATAGTTTATTCAGCTCCGTTTTGTTCAGTTTATTAAATTTTGATGAATAACAGTATCAATGTTGCAAGTTTGATCAATTATGAAACAAATTCAATTTAGCAATAAAGCAGCTCTACAGAAAACAATATTATCAATATTCAGCTCAATTTTCAATTTGCAGTGTTCAGTCATTTCAGATGAATAACAGCGTCATCATTGCAAATTTTATAAATTATGAAATTAATTAAATTCCTTTATAAGCAGCTTCACAGAAGACAATAGTGTCATTACTTGCGCATTAAAATGTTATTCAAATTTGCAACACTGACACTGTAATGTTGCACTGAAATTTTAATGTTACAAATTTCATCAATTATGAAATTAATTAAATTCGGATAAGCAGCTCTAAAGAAGACAACAGTGTCATTATTCAGCTCAGTTTAGTTCAGCATTGATTCAATTCAGTTCAATAACAACATCAGTGCTGCAAATTTCACCAATTATGAAACAACTTCGAAGGCATCTCTACAGAAGACAAGTTTTGATCTCATTTGATTCAAATCGATACTATTTCTGAATATTACTGAAAATTAATTGCCTCTTGAACCCTGAACCAAAATTCTAATTACTTTTTTTTCTGAGTAATTTTTTTAATCAATCAATCAATCAATCAATCAAGAAAATCCCTATACATACAGTACAAACGACTGGAAAGTTATTGAAAAAGTTATGGAAATATCCATTTTGTGTGAAATACCATTTGCCACAGCAGCAGAGCCGTTTTGCGAATTCATCCCTAAATCTTTCAATGAAACACTGATAATAAAAGGCACAAAATAGCAATGCATTTGAAACCAATTCCATTTTCTCTTTTTTTTAGAATCTGTTTTGTTGACAACTTCCTTCACTATTTGTGCTAATTGACCTCTGCAGAAAAGTTCAGTGAGATGGTAGACGTGATAGGTACTTGAAATGACTCCTTGCCAGAGGCAATCATTCCGATCTTAATCTCCACTTCAAGAGATTCTACCCCTGAAGGTTAGATGCTATACCACATTGAGCCCGTCACAGCACCGCTTCACCTGCAGAGGACAATCGCAGAGGACAAAGGAAACTCCGGTGCCCGTTTTAGTCTTCATGTTAATCAAATGGATGAGACATCAGTGAATACTAGCCCACAGAGGACAGATGTCAGCTCCATTGCTCCTCATTCCCTCAGTCAGAATTCCATTTGCAAGTAAATTGGTGTAAGATTAATTAAATAGCTTATCATTTGCCTGTCCCAACATTCGAGGGGGAATGGGAAAGAGTCTAAAGAGGCCTTAAACCCAGTAGACTTGGGTTAGAGGAGTTTTCTCAGCAGTGCTGTAAAATGACAGGGATTAGAAAGTATCCTTCACAAAGTACTCTCTTCTTATGGGAACATTTCAACTCAAACATTCCTCTGTCCCTCTATAGGGACTTCTTCGGCTGTGGATTATAAAACTTTTTTTCTCACTTCTTGTTTCAGAACTTCTAGATTTTGCAGAATGAGGCTTGAAGTGATCAGCAATTTATATTAGGATCAGTGTAATCATATTATCTATAAGCTTAACCCTATAAAGCCTGTAACATATTTGATATGCAAATTCTAAGCCTTCTAAATGACTAGCATGATAAAAAATTTCACTAAAAAATGTGTTGTACGCAATCTACTATATGCCTTCTGTCATCTTATTGTTCGTGTTAATGTTTTTTTAGCAAGTAAAAGGCCTTGTTGTATAATTGTAAAATTGTATTGTATAAAAATGTCTTTTTTATTATTATGGAATCTCTTTCTGATTTTCATAAAGTAAACATATAATTAACTTTTATATTATTGGTAATAACTCAAGTTGAATCAGCTTTGGTTTACTTCATTATCCATACTTTTATTTTATTTATTTTTTTATTTAATTATTTATTTTTATTTTTTTGTATATCACTTTGACTAAACAGTGAATAAAATCAGTTTCTGAGCAGATTATTTTACTTAATTACATTTGCACGGGAAAAAAAAAAAAAAAGCAGATATGTTTTACTAAGCTGATTAACTCATCAAACGGTGAGCCAATTTTGTCTAAAACAGTTCATGAAATCTTTTTGTAAAATGTAATTGACCTCAGCATGTGAAAATAATTCTTACAAGTCAGTACAATCAATGTTTGACCTAAAGAAAAAATAGGTGACATTATTACTTATACTTAAATGTCAAACAAAAACAGCTGCTGAGGAATTTAAGTTTAATAATTTAAAAAATTTAGAATTCATAGTGTATGTAATGTAGAATGTATTTAACAACTATTGTGTCTTAGACATAGTCTTAGACATCACGTTTGAAACTGTATGCATCAAGGTATCTTCTGTCTCTTGATTTCATCAGTCTTTTCTAAACCTTATACAATTAAATATTAACTATTTTTCACTTTCACTTAAAGGAATATTTCACCGCAAAATGAACATTTTACTCATCCTCAGGTCATCCAAGATGTAGATGAGTTTTTCTTCATTGGAACAGATTGGGAGAAATTTGGCATTACATCACTTGCTCACCAACAGATCCTCTGCAGTGAATGGGTATGTTTACACAACAATTGTACTAAAAATTGAACAGCTTTTTCTTTTGCTTATTAAAAATAAATAAATAAATAAATAATTGCATACAGACGACACCATTTTCAAAACAATCCCAATTCATGTAAACTAAAAACACTGTATAATGCATGTCAGGCCAGTAGTAATGTGTACTGAGTACACACAGTGCATCACCGTTTTCACAAATTTGCGTTTTTGTAATTTATATGGAGACAATAACGGTATTGTTTTCAAAAACTTGCTCTTCGAAACCCTTTTTTCAAAAGTTTGCATTTTCAGGCACACAAAACACTGTTGTCGTGTAAATGAATGACTAAAACACATAAAAAATTTTCTGTTTTTAGTTGAAAACGGTGTCATGTAAACATTTCCTGAATCAGGAACAGATGCACAGATCCAGCACCGTTTATATGCAAAAACAGAACAAAAAAGTTCTAAACAAATATGTTGTTTTGATGTTAAAGGAAAACGGGAGTTTTTTCCAATGCTAAATTTCTCCAAATCTGTTCCATTGAATAAACAAACTGATCTGTATCTCAGATGGCCTGAGGATAAGTTAATTTTCAATTGATATCTTTGAAGATATTGCATAAATACACACCATTAACCAATTTGCTCCAGAGGACTATGTGGAAACTTTGTATGAAGGCATTATTTATGAATAATGCAAGTCTTTTCTGTTTGACTATTCTTTATTATTTAGTATATATATATATCTCACAGGGTAAATGTTTATACTTTTACTTTTACTTTTAGTCATTTAGCAGACACTTTTATCCAAAGCGACTTACAAATGAGGACAACAGAAACAATCAATTGTAGTATTAAAACAACTAAAACTGATCCAAAACTAAAAGCTAAAACTTTATAAATAGTATATATACACACACACACACACACACATTAAAAAAAAAAATAATAAAATAAAAAAAATAATAATAATATATATATATATATATATATATATATATATATATATATATATATATATATATATATATATATATAAATGAGAAATGCATATGAAAAAATTTTCTAAACTTAACATGTAAATGAAAACAAAATAAAGCTACAAACAAAATTTTAAAAAGGTATAAGAGTGTAATAATGATTCTAACATAAAACTAAGCCAAACACCAAAAACAACTACGTATATGCACACACACAGAGACACATATCAATAAATTCAATATTATTTCATTTCCATGTAGTTTGTTGAAGTACTAAAATAACTCAAATTAATTAAAACTAAAACTTAAAAAATAACTTATACAGACATAATAGAAAAAAAAATTAAATAAAATGATAAACATTACTACAACTGTAACTAAAATTAAAATAGATAACATATACAAATCAAACTACATTAGTTTAACAGTAATCCTAAAAAAAAAAATAACCGTGTCAAACATACAAGTAAGAAATGGTTATAAAAACTGAAAGAGAAGTGAAACAAGTAATAGGAAAGAGAATAAATGAAAAGCGATACTTATCCCTTGCTGGTGTTGTGCTGAATTCTGACCCCCGCCTGATTACTGCCCCCCTAGTTATTATACGATAATGATAAAATGTTATACCAGTCACACTGAATTACGTAAAATTGTTTGTTTGTTTACAGTTTGTTAGGCTCTGCTACCTTCTATTCAGTAATATTTTCTTTTCATCTTTCATCCCTTTTCTGGTCCATGTTCTCTCTCTCTCATACACATACACGCACGCACACACACACTCTCTCTTTCTTTTTTTCTTCATCTCTCTCCTCTCGTTTACACAGCACTCTGTAATTCGTAGCTATTTGTTCTGGCCGCCAAAAGGTTGCCTGCCTCTCTTGCAATCAATCTTTTCACGTATTTTTTTATTTATTTATTTTTTTTTGCACGTGAGGCGAATGAACAATGGTCTTCTTTTGTGGATTGTGAGAAACAGAGCCTCCTCAGAATTTAATCTCAAACCGCGCCTGCATGTCCTTCTAATCCCGCTGCGTCTGAGGCTTCCTCCTGCTGCAAAGACACGAGTAATACTGCCTCTCTTGTAAAACCCATCCTTGTTTCTGGTGCTAGAATTGAAGACACCATGGGGCAAATTCACTAAACAGTTGCACCATTCTAGTGCATGCTATTTCATTGCAAACACCTGCGTCTTATTCACGAATCAGCCTCAATCCAATTTAACCAGACGCTGGATCTCTTGACGCTTAGAACAAACACAGCCTCTTTTCTATGTATTGTACCACCTGTAGAACATGGAATTTTGTTTAAAATAGAGATTTGTTTACACTGATTGATGGAGAATAGCATTATAATCAATCTTAGATCGAAATGAGCAGTGTAAGTTGCACATTTGCTATTTTAACAGCCTGATCTCGTAAAAAAAACAAAAACAAAAAAAATATAAAAATAATAATAATAAAATCATGTCTGCACTAACAGGGTGTATTGACAGGCAGGTAGGACAGCCTATCGCAGCTCTCGGACTGAGGGATATGATTGGACGAACATATTATGGTCCTATACGTCATCCATAGACGATATAAATACATACAGGTGCATCTCAATAAATTAGAATGTTGTGGAAAAGTTCATTTATTTCAGTAATTCAACTCAAATTGTGAAACTCGTGTATTAAATAAATTCAGTGCACACAGACTGAAGTAGTTTAAATCTTTGGTTCCTTTAATTGTGATGATTTTGGCTCACATTTAACAAAAACCCACCAATTCACTATCTCAACAAATTAGAATACTTCATAAGACCAATAAAAAAAATTGGTCCAGCAGATGACATGGAAAAAAAAAAAAAAGTGAATTGTTGGCCTTCTGGAAAGTATGTTCATTTACTGTATATGTACTCAATACTTGGTAGGGGCTCCTTTTGCTTTAATTACTGCCTCAATTCTGCGTGGCATGGAGGTGATCAGTTTGTGGCACTGCTGAGGTGGTATGGAAGCCCAGGTTTCTTTGACAGTGGCCTTCAGTTCATCTGGATTTTTTGGTCTCTTGTTTCTCATTTTCCTCTTGACAATACCCCATAGATTCTCTATGGGGTTCAGGTCTGGTGAGTTTGTTGGCCAGTCAAGCACACCAACACCATGGTCATTTAACCAACTTTTGGTGCTTTTAGCAGTGTGGGCAGGTGCCAAATCCTGCTGGAAAATGAAATCAGCATCTTTAAAAAGCTGGTCAGCAAAAGGAAGCATGAAGTGCTCCAAAATTTCTTGGTAAACGGGTGCAGTGACTTTGGTTTTCAAAAAACACAATGGACCAACACCAGCAGATGACATTGCACCCCAAATCATCACAGACTGTGGAAACTTAACACTGGACTTCAAGCAACTTGGGCTATGAGCTTCTCCACCCTTCCTCCAGACTCTAGGACCTTGGTTTCCAAATGAAATACAAAACTTGCTCTCATCTGAAAAGAGGACTTTGGACCACTGGGCAACAGTCCAGTTCTTCTTCTCCTTAGCCCAGGTAAGACGCCTCTGACGTTGTCTGTGGTTCTGGAGTGGCTTAACAAGAGGAATACGACAACTGTAGCCAAATTCCTTGACACGTCTGTGTGTGGTGGCCCTTGATGCCTTGACCCCAGCCTCGGTCCATTCCTTGTGAAGTTCACCCAAATTTTTGAATCGATTTTGCTTGACAATCCTCATAAGGCTGCAGTTCTCTCGGTTGGTTGTGCATCTTTTTCTTCCACACTTTTTCCTTCCACTCAACTTTCTGTTAACATGCTTGGATACAGCACTCTGTGAACAGCCAGCTTCTTTGGCAATGAATGTTTGTGGCTTACCCTCCTTGTGAAGGGTGTAAATGATTGTCTTCTGGACAACTGTCAGATCAGCAGTCTTCCCCATGATTGTGTAGCCTAGTGAACCAAACTGAGAGACCATTTTGAAGGCTCAGGAAACCTTTGCAGGTGTTTTGAGTTGATTAGCTGATTGGCATGTCACCATCTTCTAATTTGTTGAGATAGTGAATTGGTGGGTTTTTGTTAAATGTGAGCCAAAATCATCACAATTAAAAGAACCAAAGACTTAAACTACTTCAGTCTGTGTGCATTGAATTTATTTAATATACGAGTTTCACAATTTGAGTTGAATTACTGAAATAAATGAACTTTTCCATGACATTCTAATTTATTGAGATGCACCTATATATTCAGACTACTTAAAATAGTGAATGCAATAGGGATGTGAAGAGACTTTCAACCAGCATAACATTTATTTATTTTTTTTTAACCAGATCACCTACCCTGCCTTTAAGTAATCCCATGTTTCTGTCTCTCTCGCATTAACTCACCTCCTGATTGGTGGGCAGAGCTAAAGAGGCAATGATGTAGAAGTAGGCGAGAAGTTTTGGCAGCTTGGTTTTCAATAAATAAATGCTGTTTTTGGACTACTAGGGAAGTCTTGAGTTCTGAAACTTATAGAATGTGTTTTTATAAGACAATGACTTCTCATAAGTCACAATATCCAGGAAAATTTTTTTTTTTTTCATTTTATGACTCCTTTCAATTGATCAAAACTGACAGACATTTAAAATGTCTCAAAGGATAAATTCTATTTCAAATAAAAGTTTGTCTCTCAAAGAATCCTGAACAAAATGTATTACAGTTTCCACAAAATAGTAAGCAGCACAACTTTTTTCCACATTGATAATAATAAGACATGTTTCTTTAAGACCAAATCAGCATATCATGCTGGTGATTTCTCAGGAATCATATTACACTGAAGACTGGTGTAATGATGCTGAAAATTCAGCTTTAAATTACAGGAATAAATTACATTTTAAAATATATTCAAATAAAAAATAATAATTTTTTGGTTTCAAATTTAATAATATTTTACAATATTAATATTTGTATTTTTTTTTTTGTTGTTGTTGTTGAACAAATGACTGTATACATGCAGTTCAAGTCCTTCAAGTCAAGTCCTTCAAGTCCCTTTCCTCTCTCTGTCCTCTCTTGTCCCGTTCCCCTCTCCTCTCTGTTATTTCCTGTCACATATACACTGACCCATATAATAAATAAATAGTTCAGTCATGAAACGCTAGATGGCGCAAGCTGACGGTTTGTTAACGTAACTGATGATATTCAGAGAGTCAAATGACTTGGCACAAACTGATTGGATCATGCTGGACATGCAGCCAATGAGCTTAACGCCTTGTATTTATATGGCTGGCTTGTAGTATTCACTTTGAGATTCCTGCAGCACACTTTCAGAGTATCTCTGAAGCCCTCCACCTTCCCCAGCTCCACCTGTATAGATCTGCTATGGGTTATTTTACATGCTATTTGTGCAGCAGCAGTATGTCTTAGATACTTATGGCACTGTATCAGCATATGCATTGGCAGTAGCAAGTTCATGTACTTGCTTGCAGCAGCAGCAGCAGCAGCAATAATCTACAACTACAGCAATAACCAACAACAGCAGCAATTCAGCAGCAGTGTAGCAGATCTATTCCGCCAAGACCAAATACATTAACATTGTCATATCCATCACCATGCTAAACTTTTCCGAGAGTTGTCATGACTGAAATATAATAAAGGCATAAAAGGCCAAACAAAAAGCAAAATGGCAGTACTTTGCTGCATCATTCACTCAAACGTGGCCTTGCAGCATGCATTGCTTTTTAACTCTTTTTCGGGGCCTTGCTTGTGGCCTTGCATGATTTGTATACTTCCTTGAGTGAATCAGATGCTAAACGAATAAACTCAAACACAATTATGCTATGAGCTGGTGCCATTCATTTTCTACCGAATCCCTCTTTTTCATTTCAAGTATACATTTTCAAAAGACAATCCAAAACAATACCACAGTTCACCTCAGTTTTCTCAAAGCTTTGCGGTTGAACACAGAAGCCTAAGCGTAAAGTAATATGACAGCTGTTCACCAGTGTAGTTTATCTGCTGGATGTTCACCTTTCTCCACCCACACCATATGGATTGGACTGTCACAGAATTGCGAAGTTGGGATAATGTACTTAGGCGGGAGGGCTCTGGTTATGTGTGTTTACACAGAAGCTGCAAATCACTGCAGTGATTGATTCTCCCGTCAGACAATGTAGACTCTCTTTCTCAGCCTTTGTCAGTGTGATTTACTCACAGTATAATCCAGGCCTTGAGCTAGTCTGGTCTTTTCCTGCGGCGTCTTCTCGCACGATCCAGAGAGAACGGATTTCTCTACTTATACGCCCAGGCGTTTATTGAATTACTGCGAGAACCAAAGCCTAAGCATCATATGAAACTTTCTTTACTCCATTTAGATGAATCGCATCGGAGGAGCTGTGAAATAAACAGCGAAAGTCCCCCGTGTGTGTATAATAAACGTTAACGTTATTTATTTACAAGACTTGAAATACGAAAGATCTGCATTGTAGAACATCAGGGAAATACTGAAGTTATGATTATATTATCTACAGCTGCACACACAAAATGAGCAGTACTGTGCGCTTTGTAAACTTAGATCCACCTAATGAATCGGAAATCGGAGGGGTGGCGGGTGAAGAGCGTATTGTCGGCATCACGGCAACAGATTGTTTTTTGTTTCACTTCAGTAAAGCTGGGTGCAATTAACAATGTTTGGATGATCATTCAATTGCGAGACGCAGATGTGCAAATGTGTTTGCTGATGTCACATGCCTCCCTGATAAGGATACTAATATTATAATTTAATGAGCCCGAGAGCATCAGTGCACTCCATAGTAAAGATTTCTTTAAAAGATTAGTTCATCCCAAAATGAAAGTCATTATTCACTTACAATAATCTTCTCTTATGCTAAACCTCTCAGGTCTCATTTGCATTTCCACATTTGCACATTCAAACTTACTGCATCCAGAATAGACAAGCAATCATCAATTATGACGTTGTCAAACTAACAATTGCCAAAGATGTTGTGTCTAAAGTTGCCATATTTGTCTGTAATTTTAGTATCATTTATATAGTTTTATAAAATTTTAACCTTTCAGTTTTAATATTAGGATAAGTTTTAGTAATTTTGTTATGCGCTTTTGTCGTTTTCAGTATGTTATATTTTTTTCAGCGGTCCCTGCTCTAAAGCAATTTGCTGTTTGCGTAATACATATGTTTAGAAGAAGAACTAGTGGACCATTATCACATAAACACAATCTTGATAAAACGTTTTGGCAATCCTGTTTGTTTGAGATTGACAAACTTGTTAAGGGTAATGAGAGATGAGTGTGATATAGCAGAGACATATGAGGTAGATGTTAGATCAAATCTGGCCTCTGTAGATTTTTTTACTAAGCATCTCTGTTGAGCGGGACCACTGCTTTCCCTCAAGAGAGGTATTTTAATTGGTCTCTGAAGTTCTCATTACCATAAATTTGACATTTAACTATGCTTTATGATCATGTTTAGACTACATTTTATGCATTTTTCATAAAAATACACTTCCCAGAGCTAAAACTACTAATAAGCTTTGACCAAGTTACACTTAAGTTCACCACAGCAGTTCACTACATTTCCTTTTGTATGATGGTATTAGTATAATTGTATAATCGAATCCTGTTTATCATTGGTTAAATCCAGTCTAATTTGGATATATACTTTATACAATCAATTATGTATTTCTGGGATGAATTGCACAATTTTCTTATGGTGGTCAAAGAAACCGGCGGACAAAAAAACAAACAAACATCCAAAAAGACATCCACTAAAAAAAAGTCCCTATCTAAAGAATCAGAATATCATAGAAACATCTGGAGTCTTTTCACTTGGGGCTGTAAGCAAACATTTGGCATTGGCCTAGAAACCCCCTAGTAGCGCCCTGAGCAATCACTCAGAATGCTTTAGCAAATGTTTTAACATCAGAAAAACATACAGCCATGAGGCCAGGCTCTTTTGTGCCAGTGTACTGACTCCAGGATCCTGGTAGTCAGTTTTGAACCAGAAAGCACATAATATTGAGCTCCAAAATTTTTCTTCAGAAACTGTACCTCATTAAATCTCGTTATTATTATTCATCACTTTGAACAGCAATAACTTTTTATCCTAATACTGCAAACTCACCAAACTTTGCATGCATGAAAGGTCTATGGCTAATTGCATTTTGAGTCATTTGGGGATGGGATATATGGTTTCCTAGCAACTAGTTGGCTCTTATGTTTGCATACTGCAAACTAATTTGCACTATTCAAAATGTCAGCCACCCTGTTTAATGAGAGGCAAAATTGACAATCCACAAGATCTGTCATTATATATACAGTACACATATATTATATACATATATACATACATGAATTGTCCAATCAATTTTAAAAGAGTACTTATAACAGAATATATATATATATATATATATATATATATATATACACACACACACACACACACACACATATATATATATATATATATATATATATATATATATATATACACACATATATATATATATATATATATATATATATACACATATATATTGAGACTTGCTGAAATCACGTTTAGTCTCATACTGTATCGCGTACCTTGTCAGTGTCTGCGCTTGCTTGGCTATTTGTTGTGATAAACAGGAAAGTGTGTTCAAGCGCCAGCGGAAGACAGTGTAAAGAAACACTCTTTGAGAGAAGCAGTTTATCAGCGGAAGTTAAAAGCAGCTCAAAGTGTATTTACTTGTCTCATTAGTGTTTAGCGCAGTTGCCGTTGCTAGGAAACGCTTGTTTTGATACCTGTGTTGAGACTTGCTGAAATCGTGTTTGGTCTCGTACTGTATCGCGTGCCTTGTCAGTGTCTGCGCTTGCTTGGCCATTTGTTGTGATAAAAAGGAAAGTGTGTAAAGCTGAATTCAATTAGAATTTTGTTAGACGGGTATAAAAAAAGCTTAGTTTACCGTGGCAACCCTTGTGTGAAGGCCTCCTCGTGTGAAGACCGAAGAGTGTAAAGACCATCGACTCTACCGTGCAGGGACACCGGCTCGCAGGGTACTTCCGTCTCTTCCTACTACTTGTTTCAGTTTTTATAACCATTTCTCACTATGTGTAAGTTGTTTTTTTTTTTTAGCATGTGTGTTTGGCTCAGTGTTATTTTTTTAGGATTACTGATAAACTAATGTAGTTTGATCTTTATTTGTTATCTATTTTAATTTTAGTTAAAGTTGGAGTAACGTTTGTCATTTTATTAGTTGTTTTATTATGTCTGTATAGGTTTTTTATTAAGTTTTAGTTTTATTTAATTTGAGTTATTTTAGTACCTCAACAAACTACATGGAAATGAAAGAATATTGAATTTATAAATGTGGGTGTGTATATATATATATATATATATATATATATACACACATATATATATATGCATGTGTGTGTGTGGTTGTACATACACATATGTAGTTGTTTTTTTGGTGTTTGGCTTAGTGTTATATTAGAATCATTATTATACTCATACCTTTTCTTCTTTAATATTTTGAATTGTTTTTAGCTTTATTTTTTGTTTTCATTTAAATGTTAAGTTTTGAAATTTTGTTGTATGCATTTGCCATTTTTATTTAATTTCTTCATTTTTTAAATGTGTATATATACTATTTATAACTGTTTAGTTGTTTTAATACTACAATTGATTGCTTCTGTTGTCCTCATTTGAAAGTCGCTTTGGATAAAAGCGTCTGCTAAATGACTAAACATATATATATATATATATATATATATATATATATATATATATATACACATACATACATACAGTGGGTACGGAAAGTATTCAGACCCCCTTAAATTTTTCACTCTTTGTTATATTGCAGCCAGTTGCTAAAATCATTTAAGTTCATTTTTTTTTCCTCATTAATGTACACACAGCACCCCATATTGACAGAAAAACACAGAATTGTTGACATTTTTGCAGATTTATTAAAAAAGAAAAACTGAAATATCACATGGTCCTAAGTATTCAGACCCTTTGCTCAGTATTTAGTAGAAGCACCCTTTTGATCTAATACAGCCATGAGTCTTTTTGGGAAAGATGCAACAAGTTTTTCACACCTGGATTTGGGGATCCTCTGCCATTCCTCTTTGCAGATCCTCTCCAGTTCTGTCAGGTTGGATGGTAAACGTTGGTGGACAGCCATTTTTAGGTCTCTCCAGAGATGCTCAATTGGGTTTAAGTCAGGGCCATTCAAGAACAGTCACGGAGTTGTTGTGAAGCCACTCCTTCATTATTTTAGTTGTGTGCTTAGGGTCATTTTCTTGTTGGAAGGTAAACCTTCGGCCCAGTCTGAGGTCCTGAGCACTCTGTAGAAGGTTTTCGTCCAGGATTACCCTGTACTTGGCCGCATTCATCTTTCCCTCGATTGCAACCAGTCGTCCTGTCCCTGCAGCTGAAAAACACCCCCACAGCATAATGCTGCCACCACCATGCTTCACTGTTGGGACTGTATTGGACAGGTGATGAGCAGTGCCTGGTTTTCTCCACACATACCGCTTAGAATTAAGGCTAAAAAGTTCTATCTTGGTCTCATCAGACCAGAGAATCTTATTTCTTACCATCTTGGAGTCCTTCATGCGGGCTTTCATGTGTCTTGCACTGAGGAGAGGCTTCCGTCGGGCCACTCTGCCATAAAGCCCCGACTGGTGGAGGGCTGCAGTGATGGTTGACTTTCTACAACTTTCTCCCATCTCCCGACTGCATCTCTGGAGCTCAGCCACAGTGATCTTTGGGTTCTTCTTTACCTCTCTCACCAAGGGTCTTCTCCCCCGATAGCTCAGTTTGGCCAGACGGCCAGCTCTAGGAAGGGTTCTGGTCGTCCCAAACGTCTTCCATTTAAGGATTATGGAGGCCACTGTGCTCTTAGGAACCTTAAGTCCAGCAGAATTTTTTTGTAACTTTGGCCAGATCTGTGCCTTGCCACAATTCTGTCTCTGAGCTCTTCAGGCAGTTCCTTTGACCTCATGATTCTCATTTGCTCTGACATGCACTGTGAGCTGTAAGGTCTTATATAGACAGGTGTGTGGCTTTCCTAATCAAGTCCAAACAGTATAATCAAACACAGCTGGACTCAAATGAAGGTGTAGAACCATCTCAAGGATGATCAGAAGAAATGGACAGCACCTGAGTTAAATATATGAGTGTCACAGCAAAGGGTCTGAATACTTAGGACCATGTGATATTTCAGTTTTTCTTTTTTAATAAATCTGCAAAAATGTCAACAATTCTGTGTTTTTCTGTCAATATGGGGTGCTGTGTGTACATTAATGAGGAAAAAAATGAACTTAAATGATTTTAGCAAATGGCTGCAATATAACAAAGAGTGAAAAATTTAAGAGGGTCTGAATACTTTCCGTACCCACTGTATATATATATATATATATATGCAGGGCTTGACATTAACTGTTTTGCTCACCGGCCACTGTGGCTAGTGGTTTTCTAAATTTACTAGCCACTCAGCATTTTCACTGGCCACAATTTTGTTGTTGGGAAATTACGTTTTATATGACTTAATACTGCATACAAAAATGTACTTAAATTGATTTCCAAGTTATTTTTGACCTAGGCTATTTAAAGGACATTTTTTCCCTAACTGTATTAAATGCATGCATCGTCTTTCATATGAAATTCTTACATTTTATTAATAATTTCGCTTAATATAATAAGATAATATAGGGCTGTTACCAATCATATGAAATCAGTATCTACAAAATCGATCTTTCCACCCCAGAAGAAACAGAAGTAACTGGAGCGGCATTCACATGCATTTACACAGACAGTTCAATGTAACTGAAATATAGCACAAATGCATTTACACTGCATGCAAAATTACAGCATGAATAATGTTGTGAGCTCGGTGTTTTATATATATATATATACAAAAATGAAATGTTGGAAAAAATGCAGATAGGCTACTATGAAAGTAAACCGCCAGTGGGTGGCAGCAAGTGACTATCTTAATAAGTCATTGAAGCATGCCTTCAAACGATTCCTTCAGACAGCTGATTCATTCAAGAATGAAGCAAGTGCCTGTTCTTATGAATGGTCCACTGAATCATTGACTCAAATGATTCAAAATTCAAAAACGCGAATCATTCATTAAAACTGTGTGCTGCTCAGACATGCGCGACTGTTCTGCTGTGATCTTTGTTTGGAACTATTTTCATTAAAGCTGCAGTCTGTAACTTTTACCTCTTTGTCGCTCTCTATGTTTGAAAACCTGGAATTGCAGTTTCTTGCGGAATTATCTTCAGTGCGCGGGGTTGTGATCCGGTGTTCCGGCACGGCTCCAGCGCGGATGAATCTAATGTTTTGAGGTGAATGTGTAGTTGTCAGTCACTGCAACGGTGTGGATGTTTACTGCCTATGTCTTGGAATATATGACCCAAATCAGAATTTTCACCATAATTTGCCATCTTAACAAGTAAGTAACAAGTCTGCCACGTTTGTTCTGCTCAACTGAGGAAAAAAACATTACAATAAATCGCGCTACCAACAGTGGTTAAATCTAAAGATCAGTAAGCTCATATCACATCTAACTGTGCAAAGTTTTATTGTTATACTTTGTTCTTAAATTATTGTTAACGACATCAGCATTTCGTGACTATGAGTATAGTATTAGCGTGTAGATTTCAATTTCTGTACAGTCTAATATCTAATTGTCATACCATTCAAATTTCATATTAATAAATTATTTTAATTCAAAAAGCAAATTAATCTTCCTTCAAACTGGTTCTATTTAAAATACAAAAACGTGTGTAATCCCACGTTGGCTATCTGTAATCAGAACCACATTTAAAACTGGAATATAATTTAATTTCATTCACGTGTTTCATAAACACATAATCCTTTCTGGATTAAAATCCGCCATCAAAATGATGTTTAATTATTCGAGCTGCTGTGAGAAAAGGCTATAAATGATCCACCACCTGCAGGATCCTTACGTGCCAGAGCCTAGTAGCCGGGAAAACTTCTTCATGTTTACAGATGTGACGTAATGACGCAGTGCCATGCTCGAATTTCCCGCGGAAACCTACCCGTGCCACTCAAATTGGAAAACATTATTATAAGCTAACCGTTGTGAATCGGGCTAAAGTAAGGTGATAGTTTTGAACAATGGCTGGTTATGTACTTTCTCAAATATTGATTTCGGATCATTTTTAACCAAAAAAAAAAAAAAAAAAAGTTACGGACTGCAGCTTTAACCAAATTGAGCAAAACAACGTTGACAGTGTATCCTTTCAATAAATTCAAATATTGAACTAAAATGTATATTAACTACTCGTCGTGGTTTTCAGGGAACTTCCCTCTCTTGGTCGTGGCATGTTGCTTAACTAGGCTGTATGTTATAAATATAAAAACTAAGTTACAGTTTTATGTTTCTTTTGTGTGTAGTTGTGTTCATTTGTTTTGATTTCTCCACGAGATTCTCTCACATAGACAGGCTGCATGAGACTTTGTTACTGATTATCCATTATCAATCCCCGTTTACACCGAATGTAATAAAATTAGAACCATTCTCGCCCAAATTTCGTTGCAATTAGATGTTTTAATCAGATTAGTTGTCCTGTCAGGCAAGTAAAATTATCTTCTTTTACTTGCCACTTCAAAAAATCTACTTGTCCCAGACAAGCATTAATGTCGATCTCTGTTACTTTATATACGATTCACCCCACCAGAGTGGCTAGTGGGAGTGACTGAGTTACCCGCCACTGCTGAAATCCACCCGCATTTGGCGGGTTGGCGGGTGTTAATGTCAAGCCCTGTATATATTAGGGGTGGGGGAAAAATCGATACAGCATAGTATTGCGATATTTTCCATGGCAATACTGTATCGATACACGGACGCCAAGTATCGATCTTTTATTATATTATTTAGTAGAATTATAAAATCAATTATAAGATCTGTATAAGATTTCTATTTGAACTGAAAGCATAATTCTAGGCTATTCGTTGGCGTTTTCAAAGCACAATGCAAAAACGTGACATTTCATTCACCGACGCTCTTCACTGAACGGTCTTCACCAAAGTCTCTTTAAGACAAGTCATGTCACTCGGCGGCCATCTTTGAAACGCCTCTCGGGCATGCAAGTGCATCTCCTATTACTTTGTATGGGGAAACATTAAATTCTCCCAAACTGTTCACTAAGCTTACGATTAAATTTCATATTTAAAATCACCAATGAAATCTGACAACAACTGTGTCATAAATGTAGTTTCTTTTGCTAAAATAGCGTTATAAAAAGCTTATTTTTCAGGCTAGATCAGCCAGTGTGCATGCGCAGTCCTAGCCGCACGTCTTAGAACGCTGATTGTTTCTATAGCAACTGGGACGCTTTTAAATGCAGCTGCAGTGATGCACTGACTTTACCGATTAGCGATTGGCTCTTTCATTCAGAAGGCGGGGCTTCTTGCGATTGAGCGGCCATATTAAGCGTTGCATTTTTCGGCATTCAAAACAATACAAGTGACACGTCTTGGGTATTCTATAGTCTTTCGGTGCGTTCCAAACGGGATATATCGCCCTCTGAAGGGCACTTCGGAGTGAAAACAATCATGGCCGCCATATTGAAGGGTCGTTCCAAACCGAAGTGCTCAAAACTATCCACTTCAAAGGGCCATTCGGAATGAAGGATTTCGAAGGGTACAACTGATGGACACTTCGGGCTCCCATGATCCTTTGCACAGATTCTTTACATGATGACAGCGCTTCCGTATGATGATGCAGAAGGGCACTTCAAGAAACAGTTGTTTGGTCCCCTACATCCTTCAAGCTCTCACTCCGGAGGGTAAACCCCTTTGAAGGGATTAGGGCATAGGGATGAGCCCTTCCGAATGGAACGCAGGGCCAGTCTTCTCTCTGAAGCGCTAAACCCGGATACGCATATACTTGCTTGCCGGCTTCCCGCCAAAATAAAAGCTTGCTAATTTAGGTTTGAAAATGATGAAAATTCACATTAAAAAAAAGTAAATATTGTCATTTTATTTTAAAGTTTACTATAAAATAATTGTATTTTTATTTAACACTCCCTTTTTATGTTAAAACTTAACAGTATTACCACACTTTATTTATTTAGTTTTTTTTTTTTTTTTTTAATAAAATAATAAACAAAATAATAAAGTCCAATGATATTATTATCATTATTATTATTATTATTATTATTATTTTTTGTTTGTTTGTTTTTTTTTAGAGTTATATTTAATGGGTCACACTATGTGTGGTGTGAGGACCAAACCAAATCTCCAGGTACTCTTATGAGAATCAGGCTAAAAAACTTGTGTGCACCCCTGGACATATGGAATTTGCAAGGAGTGTCATATGAAAGTAAAATACTCGAATACCACAAACTTGAGGGCTCATCTCACATGCCACCATTCAAAGATGGACGGCAGTGCATAGTATACCTGTTGTAGCACAACACTTTAATACATGTTATACATGTTATGTACGTTATGTTTAATTTAAATGTAACATATTTATTTTAATGTAAGACTATGTTTTATTTATTTTAAATTTAACATTAATTTACTTTCAAATGCCCCAATTGCTGAAGGGTCTGCACAACTTTTTTGTACAAGTTCAAGTTGCATTGTTCAAAATACCTGCAGTAGCACAGCCGTGCCTACCTGTTTGCATTTAATTAAGGTGGACTAGATTAGACTGTAATACAAATAATTGAGTTTGCCAGGTGCATACAACATTTATGACAGGTTTTCATGAAAGTGTTGGTCAGTTTGTCTGCTTGACAATCCCATTTTGCATTGCAGCAATAAAACTGAAGTGAGATAAACAAACTGAGAAATGTTTATTTTTAGTTTAAACAAATGTTGCCAAAGTTTTCCTTTAGGGACATAATTTGAAGTTGGAAAAAGGTAATAAATTGCAATATATCACAGAAAATCGCAATATATTTAAAATCGCAATAATATTGTATCGTGACACAAGTATCGTGATAATATCGCATCGTGGGGCCTCTGGTGATTCCCACCCCTAGTATATGTGTATATATACTGTATATAGGATATCATGTTTAATGTGGGTTTTCCAATTACAAACACAAAACGAACACATCTGCTGGATTCTGCTATTGCTTTTTGGTTCTAGAAACTGCTTTAAGTTTGCACATCTACTGCACACTGCATATTGAGTTGATTCATTTTATTATATCTAATTAGCTTTTACAATGGCATTGTGTGTTATATTGTGAACAGCTTGGCTGACTTGTTAAATTAAATCTGTTATTCACAGCAGACTTAAACGGAATTGCATAATTTGAAGTCTCTATGTGGTGCTAAAATGGATGGTTTATTTTGTATTTTGCAAGTATTTCCCAAAACTATAGCAGTGATTGCATCTGACTTGCCTCAAATCTAGCTGTTTTAAAGGATAGTTCACACATAAATGGAGATTTTGTCATCTTTAAATCACACTCATGTCTTTCCTTCCTCTGTGAAAGATATTGAAGAATGGTCTGTTCATGCAATGAAATTCAATCCAATCCCAGTTCAAAACAAAATTGGACCCCAATGACAATCAAAATATATTATTTTGTGTTCCACAGAGGAAAGAAAGTCATTTAGGTTTGGAACAACATTAGAGTGAACTCAAAATGACAAATTTGTCATTTTTGGAGATGTTATTTCATTAGAACTTGACAATATCTCAGTGACAGATGGTTTTTACATGTTCCAACATTGGTTTTCTAACATTCTTGCATAATTTCATTGGACTTAAACGCACCCACATATAATCTTATGAATGTATGCTTGTGCAAACTTGGCTAATAATTAGCTTTTAGTTGTGCCCATAGTTGCTATTTCTTCTATTCCCTCTGGTCAAATATTCATTCCAGTCACACCCTTGGCCTTTCGTCAAATGTGAAACTATCATGTTGATTATGCTGCAATTCCTCAAGACCTGCAACCCTTCTTGCTTCAATGCCCAAGCCACCATGTGGCATTGCGAAAGTGGCTAAATTCGTTTTTCGTTGCATCCACTATGCACTGACATTGGACTTCAAAGCTTCCCCCGCGGTGGAGCGCCTGAAGGAGAAGCACATTTGTTGCAGCCGGGCACTGTTGCATTTTCTTATTGTCTGTTCTCTTCAGTGCAATGCCTTGGGGCCATAGCACATAAATTGACCGTTGTTCAGTCACTTTGAACTTCTTGCTAGCTTAGCACTTTGTAAGCGTACTAGTTTCTCTGAGGCCATAAGAGCAGGCCCTGTCTTAACAGACTCGTTTGAGATGGCTGGTTGCGCATTTCTTAAGCACGAGAATCGTGTGCTGTTCCTTTGTGTCCTCTTGAGGCAGATATTTTATAATTCTATTAGCTCTGCCATGCTTACAGCTATAAAAGTCTATGTTCAGCCAACACTTTAAACATGAGAATTACATCTGAAGGCCTTCTGTTTATTCAAGTTTAAAACGGAATACACATTCTCTTACCCAAGGATAAGGTGCATATGAAATATTCAGGAGGACAAAAGAAGCGATTCATCCTTCCAGTGCGAATCTACTAAACCGGGCCGCGCTCCTTTGAACATTTGCTGTCTGCTGGCTGAACCCAAGGATAGGCGTTAAAGGTCATCAAAAAGATTTTACAAATGAATCTCACGAATTACCTTCTGTGCCCCTCGGGTTTCCTTTTTAGGTTCTGTAATCCAGGAAGAGGTCATGTGTCATTTTGTAGATGTGTGTATGGAGGAACTCACTTGTGTAAGCATGCTTAATTTGTACCGTCTATTTGCATAATGAGCTTAAAACTCGCTTTAATGTGAAAATCCCCACAAAAGGAATGTTTCCAATGAGATATGTATGGCATGCTCTAGTGTTTCATGCCAAGACAAGAACATGCGTTTGAAATAGCTCAGCTGCATGCTGCCTGCATTAGTACTGTATGTGCTTTTGTTAAAATATTTCAAAAATAATATATGAATTATAATATATTTTAACTTTAACTTTTCTGCAGAGTTTAATTTCTAATTTTTGAGACTCCAAGCCACTGTAAAAAGTGGGACCATGCAATTGTAACCTGGAAGAGCAATAACTCACTACCTGATCTAACCTTTGAAATGACTTCTGTTGTAGACTAATGTGAGTCATTCATAGTGAACAATAGTTTTATTCACCAGAGGTTAAATGGACTGGAACGGTCCAGAATGACATTCCAGCTCCTTTGAAAGAGACAGAGAGAATATACATTGGCAGTTTGTTTGCCAGTCCAATTCATGCATGCTTTAGTCCAGTTTTTGTTTAGGACACACATTTTGTTTCCATTAAGCAAGTGTACAACCTTAAAATATGAATGAATAAAAATGTGCACTGTTTACCTCTGTAAAAAAGTATACACTATATCTTCTAAAAAAGCATTACAACAACAACAAAAAAATAATAATAAATCACATAAAAAGCTCATAAGAAACAATTAAACTGTAAACACAAAACACAAGAATATTTAGTTATAATTATAATATAATTTAATAATTATATATTAAATTAATGTTTGTTTACATAGTTTTCATGATCACATTTTTTATAAAATGTAGAAGGAGAACTGTGTTCAATACTTTTTGAAACCTCCATTTGCCAGTTTAACAGCTCTATATTTTCTCCTATAATGCCTGATGAGGTTAGAGAACACCTGACAAGAGATCAGAGACCATTCCTTCATCCAGAATCACTCCAGACCCTTTAGATTCCCAGCTCCATGTTGGTGCTTCTTCTCTTCAGTTCACCCCACTCATTTTCTATAGGGTTCAGGTCAGAGGACTGGAATGGCCATAGCAGAAGCTTGGTTTTGTGCTCAGTGACCCATTTTTGTGTTGTTTTTGAGGTTTGTGTTTGGATTATTGTACGGTTGGAAGATCCAAACATGGCCCATTATAAGATTTCTAACAGAGTGAGTCACTTATTGATTTTTTATCTGTTGGTATTTGATAGAATCCATGATGCCTTGTGTCTAAACAAGATGTCCAGGACCTCCAGCAGAAATATAGGCCCACAATATCAAAAATACAGCAGTATATTTCATTGTACACATGGGGTACTTTTTATCCCTGTGTTCACCAAACCCATCTTGAGTGTTTGCTGCTAAAAAGCTCATTTTTTTTAGTTTCATCTGACCATAGAAGCCAGTCTCATTTGAAGCTCCAGTCGTGTCTGATAACTGAATATGCTGGAGTTTGTTTTTGGATGAGCTAGGAGAATTTTTCTTGAAACCCTCCAAACAACATGAGGTGATGTAGGTGCTGTCTGACAATCTTTTTTTATGGTTTTCTGACCCCGAGACTCAACTATTTTCTTTAGTCTTTAGCCACTCAAACTCTCCGTCTCGCCATGCATTAGGACGATATAGACACACGTCCTCTTCCAGGCAGTTTTGTAACATTTTCTGTTGATTGGAAATTCTTAATTATTGCCCTGATGGTGGAAATGGAAATTTTCACTGCTCTAGCTCTTTTCTTAAAGCCACTTCACTAATCTGTGAAGCTCAATTATCTTTTGCTGCACATCAGAAATATATTCTTTGTTTTTTCTCATTGTGATGGATGATTAAGGGAATTTGGGCTTTGTTTTCCCTCCTATTTATATTTCTGTGAAACAGGAAGCCATGGCTGGATAATTTCATGTTCATAATCACCCTGGAGTGCTCAAAATTGTGAATATGAATGGGAATATACTTCAGAGATGTTTTACTCATAATAATTTTTAGGGGTACCAATAATTGTGTCCAACGTGTATTGGAGAAAAACATTTATTTCATAATGATATCCCCCACCCCCACCCCACCATTTTAAATTCTTATTATCCAATGAAAGGTTAGATTTTTGTGTTTTTTTTTTTATTTTTTATTTAGTTATTTTATTTTATTTTTTTTTAAATAAAATAACACACAGCCTTCTTTGATCATATTTACCAAGGGTGTCCATATTTTTGGCCATGACTGTACTATTGGAGAAAGTGTATCAGCTAAGTTGGATTACTTATGCCTTAATAACCAATCACATTACAGCCTTGATGTCACTGAATTTCAGTCAGAGTTATACGACACTCAGTCGCCATTTACGGATACCATAGGAACGAATGGGAATTGCCATAACTGAATCGCACCTGTCGCAAAAAGTCTGTAACTTCTCTTATAAAACAGCATTTTTTTTTTTTCTTTCATGGTAAACTCTAAAAAACAGTTCAATCCAAAAAGTATTGTTTAGTGTAAAACATGTTGAATAGCAGATAGGCTGCCGATTCATTAAGTGATAAGCCGTTTCCTCTAAATTAAAGCTGTTTATTCAGTGTAGTGAAGCTTCTCCTCCATTGACATCCATTTAAACAAAACAAAACAAAAAAAACGGCGTCTGGTCTCCTTCACTGTGGCACAGCGTTAGCTTTAGCCGTTATGCTTTTTTGGCTAAAATTTGCAGGCTTTCTTACTAGCGGCTTTGGCTGCACACATTTATTTCTGCTGTAAAGCAATGTAAAAAAAATTTCGCTGAATTTCATACCCGCTCACCAAACTGAATACTCCCGGAACAGTTTGGAAAATAAACAGAAGCCTTTCACCTAATTAGAAGTTATTGTGCATCAACAGAATGATTTTGAAAATTATATTTCAAGGTTAAAAAAAAAAAAAAAAAATGCAGATTCAGTTGCTTTAAGTTGAGAAAACCATTCATTCTGTCATATCAAGACAAAAAGTTACTAAATCAACAGTAGTGGTGTACATAAACTGGCAAATGATTAAACCATGCAGCCATATTAATTATGCATATGGAATATGCAGAGGGCAGATTGTTTGTATTTAGAGAGGAAATGCTTGTAGACTTGAAATAAATCTAAATAATCTTGATTTATTCAATAATCTCAACAAGAAATCAAACATAATGGCAGCTGAAACCAGGACGCATGTTTATTTGTTTTTCCACCCCTTTTTTCACTAGCAGATATATGTAAACTGCACTAAATATCACAAAGAGATTTCAACATAATTATGATAGAAGAGTGTTTTGGGATGAGGGACTTCAAACTGCTCGAGTTTGGTTTATCTGCCTGAACAATGGCTTACTCATCAGTCACGAGTAAATTAAAGTTAATCGAATTCTGCTTTAACAAGGTCCTCAAATATAAAATCATTCAATGTGTTTCAAGTGCAAATGCACATCAAGATCATTATCAGCCTGCCCACTCCGCGTTATCATTGGAAGAAGAATAATCTCATTTCATCACAAACATTTGCACAGCGTACTAAAGAGTATGGATTATTATTCAGTGCACATAATTTTCTTAACTATATTCATAGATTGCTAAACGGTGCGCACAGATTGTTGTAACAGTTGTAGCCATTTCCCCGATAAAATCAAATGAGCTCAGTACAGTTCAAGAATTTAAAGAGGCAGTTCTGTCATGAAACTGCAATGTTTTGTGATTCTTTACACTATATTTTCATATTACATTAAACCATGTTGATGCTTGTACATAAATATGTGGGAATAATATCGATATTGGTATTGTTTTTAATTATTTTAAAATGGAACATACTGAAATGTGTTTACTTTAATAGCATTTTAATTCACTTCAATTCATTATAAAATCATTAAAATCATATATGTATTAAAATAATATATTTCATAAATAATATATGCAATATACAGTGTATAATTAGCACATTAGAATGATTTCTGAAAGATCATGTGACACTGAAGGCTGAAGTAATGGCTGCTGAAAATACAGCTTTGCCACCACAGGAATAAATTACATTTTAAAATATATTAAAATGGGAAACATTAAATTATAATTATATTTCTAAATATTACTATTTTTGATTAAACAAAACACTTCTTTCAAAAACACTGCAAAATGTTAATTATCCCATGCTTTATAGAAATGCTGTATATATTTATGTATTATATTTATACATTGTAGAATATATTGTATCGTATCTTTTCATCCTTCATCCATACTTTAAAGTAAAGAAATTAGAAATTTGTTTACAAAATGCTAAAAAAAAAAATCTAATTTTTACTAATCACAACTGATATTTAAGAAGATTATGAAGGAGTCTCATTATTGTCACAGTTTGTCTGACGTATGTGGTGTCATATTTGCTGGTAAGTTCATTATTTGTGATCTCTTGTGCATATGTATGCCACATTTTAGAACACACATATTAGAACACATAGGGAAAGACAGTTTGCACTCTGATCTCCTTTTACACTACAAGAAAATGAAACAACACATCCAAAATGTAAGAAATGCCAACTTGGTAAACAAGGTTTTTATGTTATGGCATGTGATCAAGTACAATAGACAACACTGTGTTGGAGTGGCCTACTGGTGTTTCAGAGCTGCCAACAAAATGCATATGGGAGAGAGAGAAAGAACACTGAATGGATGTAAATCTGTTTTTAAGTTTCAAGTATACACACTCCAACAACAATCAACTTTGGAATGTGGCCAAAAAATAACTAACTAAATAAATAAATAACATATATTAACTGAAATATGCACAACTAATGATGCCTCTCAAAAAAATGTGTAATTTATAAGCAACTCACAAGAGGAGAGTTCAGAATACAAAAACAGCATTTGTGTTAAAAAATGTGAAAACATGTTGAGTGAAAGGCATTTCACACCTCGTACCCATCAGTTGTGAATGTATTCCCAAGCAACATTCAGATAAATATAAGAGTCCTCGTACAGTCGCTTCAAATTACTACAAACCAGCAACAGATGGTGGAGGGCAGAGCTTGAAAGTACAGTTAATTACACAAATGATGTTGAGCATTGCATGACAACAAATGTCAAAAACAAACCTGTTCAAGGTCAGAGCATCAGTAGTTATGTAAGGGATAATGTACAGTCAGCCGGTCATTATCTCAAACTAACCCTGACAGAGTGATCTAGACCCTGACATGAAGCTGGGGGTCTTCTATCACCATGAAGAGATTAATTTTCAGAAAATGTGGTTTATTACATGGATGCTTACAAAATCAATGGACAGATCAACATGAAACACAAAGCAGAATTTTCCAAGTACCCCAGAGTGCAGCCTGGACGATGGGGCAGGGCGACACATTGGGGCGGGGCAACACGTGTTGCTCCGCCCACCCCCAATTCCATTGGTTTATAACACGGCAAATCTTTTTGGTGTAGACCTGAGCATGCGCATTCTTTTGTGTACGATTTTGTAATTGATTTGGCCATATTACAGAAATATTATGTATCCTATCTTAATTATTATCTGTTTAGTAACCATGGTAATTTTAGTCAGATGAAGTCATTGTTTACAAATAAACTCTTGATGACGGCACCTCCGAGTTCTTCAGGCTGAATAGCGCTTCATTCATATTTCCTTGAGGATCGGCAGGCCGCGGATCAGCACTAAGTTGGGATTTTATACTTAAATGACGATAATTTACTGTATTTTAGAAATGGACAAACATGAACATAAGCGGCTGATTTTACGTTTTAAAGCACAACCCTTTTTTTTGTTGTTGTTTAAAGAGTTGTAGCCTACGTTGTTCAACGCGTCACAAACTTGTAGGCTATGAAGTGCTAATAAATTTTCATGGCAAACTCAGTGTTTCCTTGTTTATATCTTAATAAAATATTTGAGCCTATATTGATTCTCTTACAGTTTTTAAAGGTTTCTATCTTATAGTAAATACAGTGTTCATGACATCAGATATTAAAAATCCAATTATTTATGTATCCACACCCTCATTGTGTGTGCGCGTGTTCTAAACTGTGTACGGGACAAATTTAGATTCAGCTATTAACGCTCGATCATTGCAGCCATATAGACCTAGCTGCATAACTATCGAAAATTAAATCACTCGGAGCTGTATATCTTTGCAATAGGTACGTGAGCACTTTTAATGAGTAAAAGAGACCTTCTCTGTGATTAATATTATTTTTTTTATTTATTAAAAACTATAATAACTACTAAAATCTAAAATCAGTAGGCCGAATATAGTACAGTGATTCCTGGTTCTTTTTAAAGGATTGAGCCACAAAACCAGTAATTTAATTTGTGCATTTAGCCTATATATAAAAGTATAAATAAAAATGTTGCAGAGAAAATATATGAACATGTATTGCTTAAATACGCACTAAAGCACATTAATAATATTTGCTGTAGGTCAGATTTAATAACAGCTGTTTAAAAACATTTAAAATAGGCCTATATGCAAAAAAAAAAAAAAGTTTCAGCAAGGTTTTTTTTCCCCCATTATCCACACATAAAACCTCAGTTCATGCTGATGGGCTATTTGGTATTATTGTCTTATTCACCGCAGTTGTTTTTTAAAATAAAACCATTTGCGGGTTTGTCCTATGTCTTACTGAAGTACAGTGAATTATCTTCATATCCTAAGTTTGTGCTTATCCACCGATCCTAAAATAAAGAATATAGGCTACATGTATTATATTATACAAAACAGCTAAATCTCAAACAGTGGAACATTTTTTATCAACATCGCCCAGCTAAAACTGCTCAATATTAAAGTATGTCTGCTTCATGTACTGTAAAAAGTGCAATAATATCTTACTTCATTTAACATGCTATAGCATAGGTAGGACTATATGGCCATGAATTAAGAATTTGTTACCCAAACTTAATTCGTGAGCCGCACATATTACACAGCTCTATTCTGCCAGAAGTACTCAGAGATGCTGCCACCAAGCGTTTGATAGGAACCTAATCTAACTAATTCGTCATAAGTTAAAAAAAAAAAAAACACATTTGCTAATTGATTCTAACTAAAATCACTGTTGTTAGCACTTAACATTTCTGTAGTACAGCCAAACAGAGTAGATCATTCATTAAAACGTATATTAAAGAATGCTTATGCTCAAGCGTCTACGCCAATAAACTCTGCTGTATTATAAACCAAGAAATTGGGGGTGGGCAGAGCGACACGTGTCACTCCACCTTAATGTGTCACCCCGCCCCATCATCCAGGGTGCACTCTGGGGCTACTCGAATTTTCAGCATCATCACATGATTCTTCAGAAATCATTGTAATATACTGATTTGCTGCTTAAATGTTTTTATTATAATCAAAGTTGAAAACAGTTGCACTGTTTAATATTTTTGTGAAACTATGATACATTGATGAATACGATATTCAAAAGAACAACATTTATTTGAAATAGAAATATTTTGTAACATCATAAATATTTGGTGAATAAAAGTACTAATTAAAAAAATTAATTAAAAATGTATACCCAAACTTTTGAATGGCAGTCTATATGCATAAATACACTTATATTTACATATTTTGCTAAATAAAACATGTTTGCCAATTTTATCAGGATTTTGACTGTGTAATTGGTCTTTTGATAATTGCTCGACCCTACATTAGCTCAATCCAAAAAAAAACAAAAAAAACAATGATATACATTTGCCTCGAAAAGCCTGTTGACACTGGAGTTAATGAGTATACTTGTGGGATGTCTTTGATTAATTAATTCGTTCGCGCAATAATTGCATCTCAGCTAAGCCCCTCGTGAATGAGGAATTATAAATAACGCTCAACCTTGGAACCTTCAAGTGAAGTTCTTCATGCTCTCATTATTAACAAAGCAAATGTTCACAGAGAGGTGATGATTCAGAGCCGGTGAATGTTTCCTGCAGGTTGACTGTCACGCATCACTCGCTTTGATGTTCCATTGAGGGCTTTGAAAATTTGCTGTGAAGCTCGTGTTAAACACAGATATTCTCATATTTCCTTGTCAAACCAAACTGAACACCTAGCAGATGATTAAAGGTGATCTTTACCCTACACCTCTTAAACTGGGCCTTTTTTCCCTCCAATGGCAGGCAGCACCATTGCACACAGAAGTGCAAACATCCGCACACAGCCAAAAGTCTGAATCAATAATGGAGATTTAATTAAAGTGCTATAGAACGCAGGCCACACCTCTGCAGCACTGAGAATCAGCTGGTATCCCACAGGAAGAGCTCACACATAAATGCCCACACCTAAATACAGACTTATTTTTATTTTGGGTGTGAATAGGATTTCATTTACAGGTTTATAACCTTTCTGAATCTGTCATCACTCTAGTCACATCAATTCATGCTTGGACAGGTTAGTTGCAAAGTGATAATATTGACATTTAATATTCCTGGAGAAAGCGTGAACTGATAAAATATATGGTTTGACAAAAAGAACAAAACCCTGTTGTTATTTACAGTCCTTATCTCATTCATGTTGTTTAAAAACTAATCAAAATGAAAAAACACACAAAACATTATTTACAGTACTTCTCTCACTCAGGTTGTTCAAAAAAACATGTTATTTACTTTTCACTCATGTTTTTCAAAGCAGTATGACAAAAAAAAAAGTATTCATGTTGTATGACAGAACATAATGAATAAACAAACAAAAACAAAACAAGAAACAAAACAAAAATCTGTTATTATTTACTTCACACTCATGTTGTTCAAAGCCTGTATGACAAACCACAACAAACAAAAAACAAAACAAGCCAAAAACAATGCCTGTCATTTACAGTACTTCTCTCACTCAGGTTGTTCAAAGTCTGTATGACAAAACAGAACAGAAAACAAACAATAAACAAACAAACAAAAATCACAAAAGAAACAAACATAAAACTCGTATTTACTTATTTCACTCATGTTGTTCAATGTAGTATGACAGAAAACAAAACAAAAAAACAAAAACAGAAACATATTATTTACTCCTCTCACTCATGTTATTCAAAGTCTGTAGGACAAAACAAAACTAAAAACAAAAACCAAAACACAAAACGAACAAAATAAAAACCTGCTATTTACTTATTTCACTCATTTTGTTTAAATGCAGTAACATATTATTTACTCCTCTCACTCATGTTGTTCAAAGTCTGTAGGACAAAGCAAAACTAAAAAAAAAAATAAAAATATTATACAAAACAAAAACCTGCTATTTACTTCTCACTTATGTTCTTCAAAGTCTGTATGACAAAACAGAACAGAAAACAAACAATTAAGCAATCAAACAAAATTGCACAAAACAAAGAGAACGAAAACCTGTTATTTACTTTTCACTCATTTGTTCAAATGCAGTATGACAGAACAAAACAAATAAACAAAAATGAAACAAAACAAAAAAAATAAATAATGTCATAAAACAGAAAATATACAATAAACAACCAAAAAAAAAAAAAAAATGCAGTTTGACAGAACAAAACAAACAAACAAACAAAAACATATTATTTACTCCTCACTCATGTTGTTCAAAGCCTGTATGATGTTATTTGGTGTATATATTAATTTTGCATTGCACTTTATATTGATTTGTATCTGAAAATACATAAACTGAATATAGTAATTCATGCTCTCCAATTCTCAGAACCTCCTTTATCTAGGCTTTGCTCTTTTATCTCTCAGTGGGTTATGCTGAAGCTGCAGTACATTTAAAGTCACGGTCCAATTTATGTTATTTTTATAGCTCCATGTGCAGTACATCAAGTAGATTAAACTGAGCAGAGTTCATCTTTACCACATTTTTTATATTATTCTATTGACCAGGTCTTTGGTCAGATTGGAGTTTTTTGTCATTCAGGATGACAAAGTGCTGTGCCTGGTGCTGTGTTCAAATACACACATTTATGTGCATTCTTTCTTCATAGTGAACTACAGTATGCCATTTACTAAATAATGAATAAGTCCTCGATTTTAGACACAGTATATGTATGAATGCAGAAATATATCTGTTGTTACTGCAAGTTCTCTCATCTGCCTTATGAGTTCAGGAGATGTCAGGATAGACATAAGTAGGAGCAAAATTTCCAGTTTCCCATCATTCCTTTCTACATTAACAGCTTCCCTCAGTTGTTGAATGAGAAAGTATGGCGTTGTGCTGACAGTTACATCATGCAACCACTGTATCTAGAAACACTGGATATTGACTACTGTCTGAACAAACAGATCTGATTTCATCAAGTACAGTCAGATTTAAAAACCAAATCAGATTTGTGTGCAGTGTGAACAAAGCCTTAGTATAACTGCTATTGTTAATGGTATTGTGCTCTAGCTGATTAAATATAATGCCTCCCTCTTCACTCTGTTTATGAGCTACAGAAAAAATTGGACTACTGTGTGGAATCTAATTAAGTCGCTAATTGTTAAATGGGGTCCATATAGATAGGCCTTGCATTAAAAGGTATATTACCCAGATGACTTGCACAAGCTAGGCTAATTGTATCAGTCAGAGCTGTAATAGTCAAAGTCCTGTTCCAGTCTTATCAGAAATGTTTCTCAGATATGGCTGTGCTCTTTCTGCTTCCATCGTTTGTATGAATTCTTACACTCTACTAAAACTGATTTACTCTACAAAAATGATGCAATTTTGTCATGTGTAAAAACGTGTTTAACATTTTGCTGATGCAAATTTAACAACGTGTTTTTTTCATGTTTAAATATCCAGTTACTGTATTGTGTGTGTGTGTGTGTGTGTGTGTGTGCGTGCTTTGAATGCCATTTATTTCAACATGGGTTTCCAACTTTATACACTTTCTGTATAACACAAATATACATTACTGTTTAAAAGTCTGGGGTCAGTAAGTTTAAACATTATTTGACAAAAATACAATAAAAACAGCAATACTGTGAAATGTTTTTACAATTTAAAATATAACTGCTTGATTATTTGAATATATTTTAAAACGTAATTTATTATTCCTGAATTTTCAGCGTCATTACTCCAGTCTTCAGTGTCACATGATCCTTCAGAAATCATTGTAATATGCAGATTTTCTGCTCAAGAAACATTTCTTATTATATTAATAATGTTGAAAACACTTGTGGATTTATTTTTATTTTATTTTATTTATTTTTATTTTATTTTATTTTTTTGGAACAATGTAAAGTCTTTACTGTCCATGTTGTTCTTTTTTAATATACTTATCTCAGACAAGCAATGAACTTTTCATAAAAAATAAAATAAAATAAAATAAAATAAAATAAAATAAAATAAATAATAATAATAATAATAATAATAATAATAATAATAATAATAATAATAATAAAAAAATAATAATAATAATAAAAATAATAATAATAAAAATAATAATAATAATAATAATAATAATAAAAAATAATAATAAAAATAATAATAATAATAATAATAATAATAATAATAAATAAATAAATAAAAAAAAATAATAATAATAATAATAATAATAATGATTTAAAAAAAAAAAAAAACTTGTAGGACAATTTGAAGTCTCCTTTTTATCACAAATTATTTAATATGTTGGGATGATCACAAAATGTCAACCCTGTTACCATGATAACTGAAAAATGGACTTTTGTAGAAATATCAAATTAACCTTCAACCCTGCCACTTTTTAAAGTCCCAGTAACAAATTTAATATAACAATTGATCATTTTCACTTTAGATGGTAGTAGATTAACACTTACAGTAAACATATAATGTTTTAAAATATTACAAAAAATACCTCATAAGATAATAAATAATGATGATGATGATAATAATAATAATAATAATAATAATAATAATAATAATAAAATATATATATATAAATAAAATCAACTTTGTGTCACAAAGGTCCAATTCTCGGTATTAACAAACTATTAACTACGACTTTTGCCTCAATAAACTCATAATTTGCTGCTTATTAATAGTTAGGAAGATAGTTGTGAAGTTTAGGTATTGGTAGGATTAGCGATGTAGAATATGGTCATGCAGAATTATGTATTTTATAAACACTAATAAACAGCCAATATGTTAATAACAGGCATGCTAATAAACAACTAGTTAATAGTGAGATATGGTCCCTAAATTTTTACCAAACTTTGCCATGCAGATAAATCAAGAAAAGGCACCATTTTTGAGCATATTTCCACTGTTCTGTTCAACTCTTTCTTTATCCATGTCTTAGTTTAGATTCTTTCCTAAATGGTGCCCTGGGTGTTCATTTTCCAGGAGAAAAGTGCTGATCACCACCGGCTCCCCGGATACTATGATCTCAGTGAGAGAACAGTGCAGAACTGCAGGTAGTGTGTTGATTAGACACTAATTACAGCCTTCTAATGACTGTCAAGAGATCTTATCATCTCAGCTTCAAAACAAGCGTAACGGCCATGATATTTCAAGCATGATAGCTTAAATATACCTAGCAGTCTCTGACAAGCTAATTAAAGGGATTTGGAGAGGTGAGAGGCGTATGTGTGTTTGTATGTGTTCACATATGTGAGAGTGTGACTGCTAGTAGACGAGATTAATCTCATCCAGACGGCACACCCAGGACCGCCCACTGTTCATTCACAGACCATCTGATTAACACACAACCCCAAAGCACTTGTGAAAATCATAAGCTTCAATCAAAGTGCCCAACCGTGAGTCGGAGTACACAGGTTTTTATGCGTTTACCCAGGAGGAATATTATGTTTAAAAGTGGTGCTGTCAATTAATTTTAAATTATGTGATATGCCTGTCAGTAAGTCACGATCTTCATTCATTCATTCATTCATTAATTCATGCATTTATTTATTTATTTATTTAGATTGAATTAAATTGAAATAAAATTTACAGACTAACTGATAAAGATACAAGGATTATTTATTCATTCATTCATTCATTCATTCATTCATTTTTTAACTTTGTTTAAAGATTCCTGAATAAATGTATCACAGTTTTCATAAAATATTAAGTTGCACATTTTAATTGTAAAATTATGTAACAATATTAATGTTTTTACTGTGTTTTTCATTATATATATATATATATATATATATATATATATATATATATATATATATATATATATAGAATTTTTTTTTTTTTTTTCTGTGAAAAATGTATGAAGCTTTCTAGCCTGAATTGAGTTAGTTTATAACGACTACGGTAATTAGGGTTCATGTAAACACAACTACTATCAAACAGCATACTTCTGAATACCCTGCAGTATACGTTCACCGACCATCTCATGCATATTGTCCATAAATGTAGCACACTCTAGTCTGATTGGCTGACTGTACACCTCTTTCTGGAGTGCACAGGAGTTTTTTTTTTTTTTAATCAATCTGTCTGGAAAGCCATGTTTTCAAGGTCCTGGGTTGATGCAACAAGCACTTTTGAGGATGAAATAAACACTAGATTTTCTGAAGTTTGTGACACAAAATGTACACATGGTTTTCTTATTTATGTCTGTGAAATAGTCTGTATGTATTGATTTTGGATAGGCAGAAAGTGCTTTTTATTTTTTGTATTAACTATTTTATGATTTAGTCAATCGGTGGCAGATTTATGAATTTGCGTGATTAGATTTGCATGAAAATGTATTTGCAATTTTAGATAAAACGTAAGCATGAAACTACACTCCTAAACCTAATTATTAGCAAATTGTATGAAAACGTATGGATGAGATGGTATGAATTAATATGAATTTGCCACTAATTCACCAAAACATAAAATAGTTAGGAAGTGTGCAATTAGATTTGTCCAGAAATGTATGAATTTTAGATAAAACATAAGGATGAAGCTCCACCCCTAAACCTAATCATCGGTGGAGCGTAAGCAGGTCATATGAAAGCTTAAGAATGACTGTGACTGTGTATTAATAAGAATTTGCCTCTAGTTTGCCAAAACATAAAATAGTTATGAATTGTGCAATTAGATTTGTATAATAATGCATGATTTTTAGATAAAACATAATAATAAAACTCCACCCTAAACCAAACTGTCAGTCAAACGTAAGTTAAACATACGAAAACATTTTAATTATGGTATGAATTAAAACAAATTTGTTTTTAAATAAAATGTAAGCATGAAACTCCACCCTAAAAAAAAATATTCATATGTCGAGCGTAAGCAGATCATGCAAAAACATTTGAATAAGATGCCACCAATTCACCAAAACATAACATAGTTACAAACAGTGCATTTAGATTTGTATGAAAACACAATTTTTAGATAAAATTTACACATGAAGCTTAACCCTAAACCTAACCGTTAGTCAAATGTAAACACATTGTATAAAAACAATGGTAAAAAAATTAATAAGAATTTGCCACCAATTTGGCAAAACATAAAGGGCCAGATTTACTAACAGTTTACGCCAGCACAAACCGTCTTTTGGCTTTAAAATAGTACTGTCCAGATTTACTAAAGACGCGCAGTGAAGAATTTGCGCTGAAAAGGCATGGACACAGTTATTTTTACGCCTGACCTTATTGAATATGCATTTGTAGGAGTTTCCCTTTCAGACGCAAAATTTATGGGAGGAGAGTATTAAAATGAATTACGCAACGCAATTTACTAATGTTTGCACTTGTCAAATTACTGGTATTTTCACCACTATTTAATACCCCCAAAAAAGCATGTCTTAAAGCAGGCGTAATTTACGCTGCTCTTGGTAGATTGCGCTGGTCATTATGGAAATGATCTGGCTGCTTCTGTGTTTTTTAATGTGCACACTGTCAGTAAATCACATGCAGAATTTTTCCCTCCCATCGGCGCTTTTATGGAATTGCGCTCTAACACTAATTTGCCCTGTTTAGTAAATCTGGCCCAAAATAATTACGAATTCTGCAATTGGATTTGTACGAAAATGTACATTATTAAGATAAAATATAAGCATGAAGCTATACCCCTAAACCAATCTGTCTGTCGAGAGTAAACATATTGTATGGAAACGTAAGAATGAAGTGTTACAAACATAAAATAGTTACAAA
Source organism: Spinibarbus caldwelli (assembly GCA_039654775.1). Taxonomy (NCBI): domain Eukaryota; kingdom Metazoa; phylum Chordata; class Actinopteri; order Cypriniformes; family Cyprinidae; genus Spinibarbus; species Spinibarbus caldwelli. The sequence continues at coordinate 20,469,882 of CM077253.1, read as the reverse complement.
TTGCAGAGTTAAATTTGTATGAAAATGTATGACATTTAGGTAAAATGTAAGTATGCAGCACAACCCCTAAATCAATCTGTCAGTGGAGCTAAGCAGATCATACAAAAATGTGTAAATGTGATGGATTTAATTAATATGAATTTGCCACCAAAATTATGAAAATTATTTTATGAAATTGCGATGAGACTGTGTTGGTTATACAAACCATTATGTGTGCTTCTAATCATGTGAGATAAATTAACACAGCAAGTGCTAATGGCTTTTAAGGACTGAATTCAGCTGAAAAACTTTCTCAGTAATGTGTGAAAAACTACCTCAGTCGTAAATGATTCAGGATACCTTGAAAACCATCACCCAGAGTGCTTTACAACATGACACAAGGGAGTTAGATCATACCACTCATGTAAGCAATGCAATTTCCCAAAGCTCTGTTCTTAGCATCATGCTGTAATACAAAAAAGTTTCTCTACCTCCTTCTCCTTGGTTTCTTCAGTAGATGGATAACGCAGTGGCTTCATTAGCTGAGCATCCTGCTGTGTGGAGGCTGCTGCTGGCATTCCTCTCTTACTTATACGGGTTATGTGAAAGTGTACCTCAGAGAATAAAGCAAGCCATGTAGCTAAGTGTGTGTCCTGCCATCATGACATTATCTCTTTAATGCTAATGGTAGAAGAGCTCAGTGTGAGGAAGATGCTCATTATGGCTTTATTGTCTAATTGTTTTTATTGGACAGTAAAGTTCATAGCTTCTTGGTTATTTTTGTTTTTGGCCATTTAGCTAATCTCATGCTCTCCATGAGAGCATTGTAAGTGTTCTATCTATCTATCTATCTATCTATCTATCTATCTATCTATCTATCTATCTATCTATCTATCTATCTATCTATCGGTCTGTCTGTCTGTCTGTCTGTCTGTCTATCTATCTATCTCTCTCTCTCTCTCTCTCTCCAAATAAGATGATCCTCTAGGTACCCACTTTCCATGGAAATATATATATTTGCCTGTGTGAGGCAAATATTAAGCATGATATTGTGAAGATGTTTAAAAAAAAAAAAAGTATTTTGTATTGACGTCGTAGTGAAATCAACTAAACTGACAGTGAATGCTTACAGATTAGAGATTATTCTGTTTAATGTTAGGTACAGTGTTATCTTAGTATCATTAGGATACTACAGTTCCCCTTCAGGAACTCGATCTGCGTCGAACGCTTTGGGAACGTCTTTGGGAACCACGCTCTGAATCATGTTTGTAATCAGTCCAATGGATGGGCGAGACGTCACGGACAGGGTGACGTAGAGACCAGGGAGCTTAAAAGCACGTGCGATGAATACAGCGGCAGCTTTTGTCATTCAACGAAGCGCTCTGTGTGTGTCAGTCTTATTTATTATTGTCTGTCCCAGTAAAAGCATAAGCCATATCAAGGGCGAAAGATAAACATATAAGGGCGAGAACAGACAGCATTTTAGACTGTGTGTTCCTCTCTGCCTGTGCTACATTATGGGTGGGGATACACACAGTTGTGTTGCTTGTTTGGGAGCGGAGTTCGCACAGTTAGCTCTCGAGGGAGCTGATTGCGCTTCTACCCGCTGCAAACGCTCCACTCCCGCCGGGCACGCCTCGAGGAGTGTGTCCGTGTTTGTGATCGTGCGGTCCCGGTCCTGGTCCCGCTGCTGCTGAGGCACTGTGGCAATTGAGATTGCGGGGATCACACGTGGATCTAGTGGACGGGTTGGAGAAGGGCTCGCCTTTTCTCCGCCTTTTTTCCCTAGATGTGGTGCTCTCTCTTTGGGGTTGGAAGCCCGCGTTGCGGTCTCTTTCCCCTCTGAGTGAGAGCTCGCTGCTGCAACCATCTTTCTCCGAGGAGATTGATGTTGTTTGCATATGACAGACTGCATTTTTAGATCGCTCGTATCTCCCTGCCCTTGCTAAAATGAGGGATGGGGATGCACGCGATGTATGTGTGGTTTGTTTTGGAGCAGAATACGCCCTGCCAGCTCTTGAATGGAAAAATAAAGAGGGGGCTTGCTGTGTTCATGCTAAAAATCCCTAATGTAATGAAAGCAAGTTTGCATTACCGTGGATGTTTAGCTTTGCTCCCGCTGGTGTTTTCTTCTCGAGGGAAGAAAGGCTTATGCAATTTAGAATCGCGCATTGCCTTGGCAATGTGTGCATTACGGTCATTCATGATTCTTTATATTGTATCTATATCATATCAGACCGTGTCTACTTGTCTGGTTGTTTGATTTTATTTAATTCTGAGGAATTAAATGATGTATGTTCATCTGGCTGGAGAACTTAGATATATTTTATTTATTATATTTATTAAGGGTTCGGAGATGGGCACCCTTTCTCCTCCCTCACTCTCTAAATGCAGCGAGCTCTTGGGATTAATTTCTTGAGTAAGATCACGGTGTTATACCTCTCTTCCTCTGAGGAGGTTGATGTGGTCATTAGGGGCTGCTGGGCAGGAGCAGCCCCAGCCGTATTCCAGCTCCTCATTTGGTGAGCGTCGCTTCTTGTACTCCCCCAGAATATTTGGAGTCAGAGCGGCGCTCACGGGCCGATGGCTTCTAAGCAGAAGTTGGATCTGTGAACCATCATTCTCGCTAGATAGTCTTCAGCTAGAACGTCCTGATGCATTGGCCCAGGATTTTTGAGGGCAGGCCCCTCTGGGGAAGAGCGGTGTACACCTCATCATACGGTGCCCGTCTCTCCTCATTGCTCTCAGGGGATCGGTCTGTCAACCCTGCCATCTACGGTGCTTCAGCAAGTGCTTCTCTCAGCTTCCGCCTGGAAATGTAGCAGTTCTGGGAGGCTTGCTACCTCCAAGGAGGTCTCCAGAGCAGTTAGATCGGCCGTTCCCTGCTGGTCCTCTGCTTCAGGACACCGAGCTAGTTGCTCTAAGTACACCAGAGGCCAGTCTCGAGAGACTGGTTCCCTTAGTAGGTCATCTGGCGGTATGAGAGGCCCTGCCAAATGTATCTTATTAGGTCCTGCCCCGAGCAGACTCTGGTTGTGTCAGTCTGAGTCTTCCAAGAAGATGGTGGGTCTGAGGACAGTCATTCTCAATAGGAGACTTCGGCCCAAAAAAAAAAGGTCCTGATGCCCATGGCTCAGGACTTATGAGGGCAGGTCCCTCTGGGGAAGAGCAGTGTACACCTCATCATAGAGTCCGGGTTCTACAGCCGGTACTTCATCGTTCCTAAGAAGGATGGAGGGTTGCGGCCTCATTTTAGATCTGAGTCAACTGAAGTACAGGATGCTCTCTATCGAGCAGGTCATGTCTCAGACCAGGTCCGAGGACTGGTTTGTCACGATCGATTTGAAAGATGCATACTTCCACATCTCCATCCTTCCCCATCACAGGGAGTTTCAGAGGGTTGCTTTGGGGGCAAAGCATACCAATATCGGATTCTTCCTTTAGGCCTTGCACTCTCACCCCTGCACTTTCTCGAAGTGTGTGGATACTGCTCTGGCATACATACATACATACATACATACATACATACATACATACATACTGAGCTATATCGACGATTGGTTGATATTAGCTCAATCGGAGCAAGTGGCGGTTTGGCATCGAGATGTCGTTCTCACCTGCATGAAAGAGCTGGGGTTAAGACTAAACGCCAAGAAAAGTGTGCTTTCTCCACTACAGAGAACCACTTCTGGGCGTGGTGAGGGATTTGACCACGATGCAGGCACAGCTGTCTCCTACTCGGATCGGTCGATCCTCACTACAGTCGCGAGAGTCAGAGAAGGCTGGTCACTTACTGTAAAACAGTTTCAGAAACTGTTGGGTCTGATGGCAGCTGCGTCCAACATGATACATTTTGGCCTGCTGTACATGAGACCTCTACAGTGGTGGCTCAAGACCAAGGGGTTTTCCCCGAGGGGAAATCCACTTCGCATGATCAAGGTCATGCGGTGATGCTTTCGTGCCTTAGACATGTGGAGGAAACCTTGGTTCTTGTCACAGGAGCCGGTGTTGGGAGTTCCTTGTCGTCGCATAATGTTAACGACAGATGTGTCCCTCACCGGTTGGGGTGCGGTCATGAGTGGCCACCCTGATGTGGAGCGGCTGCCATCTCACGTGGCACATCAACTGCCTGGAGATGCTGGTCGAGTTTCTAGCATTGAAACACTTCCTCCTGGACCTAGGAGGCCACCGTGTGTTGGGTGCACCGACAACACAGCGGTGGTTTCTTACATCAACCACCAGGGAGGTCTGTGTTTTCATGCCCCCTTTACAGGCTGGCGCACCAGACCCTTGTGCATCCTTTCGGTCACTGCAAGCGTTTGTTAGGTCTCCTCTCAGTTTCTCCTCAGAGTTTTCGAGGCTTCTGCTTGCCAGAGCTCTGCTTGGAAAGCATTTGTGAGTGGTAGGCTCTAGGTGAACCTCCTTACAAGATGTCCGGTGTGTGGAGTGTAGTTAGGCCTCCTCTCGGTTTAGAGAGTTGTCATGCTGAGGGATACCCTCCAAGAGTTCGACCATTTCTGTGAGTGTTGTCAGGTCTCCTCTTGCTACAGAGAGTTTTTGATGCCTCTGCTCGCCAGAGCCCCTGGGGGATGGAGGCTCCACCCCGAGGTAGTGGAGCTTATCTGAAAACAGACTTGCCAGAGGCTTCGTCTGTATGCCTCCCCAGATCGCACAGCTACCGGGAGCCCTAGCTGCTTTCCACGCCCCTCTTGGTGGTCGGTCTTTCGGGAAAGACCCACTAGTTACATGTTTCCTCCACGGTGCACTGAGGCTGAGGCTGGCCTCCGGCCAGGAGAAGCTTATGCTAAGTGGTGAATCGGGATGCCATCCATAGCTTTGAGTCCTCTGATCTCCCCTCTCCCTTGGGGGTCAAGGAACTAGGGTTACATACGTAACCCTCCAGGCCTTCCTGTCGGGTGCCTCTATGTGGGACATTTGTAACGCTGCGGGTTCTATGACCTCGATATGCATGCCTCTCCCGGCTCCTCTGTTCTCTCGCCTTAGCTGTGCTCTTCCACACTAGGCAGGGATTTGAAAGTCTGGCGGCGTGGGCATTCTCGTTCCCAAAGCGTTCGATGCAGCTCGAGTTCCTGAAGTGGAACGTCTCAAGGATACGTATGTAACCCTAGTTCCCAGAGGGAATGAGACGCTGCGTCTCCTGCCATACTTCCGACATCCCTGCAAGCGCTTCCCTCATTCTACCAGAAGCTGCCGCTGTATTCACCGCATGTGATTTTAAACTCTCTGGTCTCTACGTCACCCCGCCCGTGATGTCTCACCCATCCACTGGACTGATTACACACGTGATTCATGGGCGTCGGAACCATTGTATGAGGGTGGGACAGGACCCACCCACTTTTGAAGACCAATGATATTGAACCCACCCACTTTTACTGTCTCTAATTCAGTGAATATGTCTGTGCACTTTTCAGAGCGCCGTCAGTCAAATCCATTCCACGTGACGAATGCCCTAACAGCTTAAACTCCATTTAGCTACAGCCTTGAATTCCACACTGCTGCTTCCTCAAATCTGTTCCACTTAGCTCATTCAGAGTCCATATAACTCTATTCTGTGTTTTCACTAGTTACTCGCGCCTGCTGCACTCCCGCGACACAGCATCTTAGCGTATTTGCTGCTCAGATACACCTAACCTTACCCGGTACTTTATTAAAACTTTTCGACTATTTCCTTAATTTTTGTTTTAATTGAAAACAAATGCTTTTCCGATGTAATATGAGATGTGGAAAGGGAGAAGCACGATTTCGGCAAAAGGTGGACATGAACTCGGGTCGCTCGCGTCAAAAACACGATGCGCTTACCAGCTGCGCCACTGAAAACACATTTAAATGGCTGTGTTTTGTAATGTTGTGACATTAGTGAGCAAAGGTAATGTAAATAGCTCTTGCCAACAAGGCGGCCTATTCCGTTAATTAAAAGGCACCAGACTACAGAAAATGGCATACACTCCAGTAATTTTATTTTTTTTCTGGGGGAGGACCCACCCACTTTTATTTTGCTTACGATGCCCATGGCGGTCACACTGAAGGCGTTCCCAAAGCGTTCGACGCAGCGTCTCGTTCCCTCAGGGAACTAGGGTTACATACGTAACCTTGAGATGTTTTTATGAATATTTTTAATTAATTGAATAAAGTATTATTTCTATATCTCCATTGTCATTTTAATTTTAGTTAAAGTTACAGTCATTTTCTTTTATTTCACTATTTTTATTTAATTGAAAGCACTATTTGCTTATTTAATTTTGGACAACCCTGGTTATAACCTTCTCTTGTGTATTTTTTTTTTTTCTCAGCAAAATACTTGTAATACAGTATATCACAATATTTTCTTACTGTTAAAGTTTCAATAATAACTGTAAACTGCTTTCAATAATAATAAAACAAAACAAATAAACCAAAAAAAAGAAAAAATCATTTTCACTCACCTTTACAATCATGAAAAGCCATAAAGTAAGTTTTATACTTTTTTTCTTTAGCAAAATGCCTATATCACTTTTTTTTTCTTAGTTAAACTGTATACAGTTTATATATACAGTTTAATAGTTTCCTTGTTTTAAATATTTCACAATTATCACACTCTATATTTCTTATGTTTGAAATTAGATTTTTAATCCCAGATTTTAATTATAGATTATAAAGAAAAACGAAGAAAAAAGTCATTTTAGTACAGGTACACTGAAAGCATGTCAATTAATAGTAGTGAACTCAATGCCACAGGAAACCAGAAGGGCTGCTGCAGGAAACACCGCTCCTCTTTCTGCTGCCTCACTTCTCCCCTCCATACAGTATGTGTGATCCCAACAAACACAGAGAGAGAGAGAGTGATCCGTTCCAGGTTGTACCCCATCTCACCTTCTGTCCTTTAAGGAATATTAAGAATTCCTTGTGTTTGTATTTTTCTCTGCTCAATGCCACAGAGAAAACTTATGTTCTCTTTCTTTTTCACTGACCTAGATTCCAGAGAGCAGCTCTGTTTGGAAGAGCCACGACCCTTCACGAGCTCTGGCTACATATACAAAGTATATGCACTCATGGTTTATTTATTACATTCATTATGAATGACAGTCCCGTGCGATTCATTGGTCATAGGTCTCCTAACACGGTGCTGTTTTGTGAGGATGTCTATACATAGTCTTTTGGAAGGCTGAGATGATGTATTTTAGGCTTTGTGGCTTATACAGTATCAGTCATAGGTTACATTGTGGGCTACTGGCTAATATTATGAACCTCATTATCATCAGCATTAGACTTAGCATAATTGGACTAAAGCATATGGTGAGAGAGCTTCAAGCTTTTAACTTTCATCAATTCTCCCTGAGTTAACAGAAATACACTCTCAGATTTTCACATACATCTATTTTTTACTGCTATGTAATCAGAATGTACTTGGACAGGATAATTGATTCTTTATGTTGACTGGATTTTCTTGTCATTATTATCATTTTTATTAATTAATTTCAAGGAGAACACCGAGTTCTTCTATTTTGTTAGTTGGTAATTTATAATTACCCACAATGAACAGATTTTGTTGAGTCATTGGACAGTATATTTCAGTCATGACAACTTTGATTTCTAACCAGCATTTATTGGCATATGGTTGATTTTGGTGGACGAGGTCTTCTGCACTACTTCTGCTGCTGAGCAAATGCAAAGATTTGTTCAGCTTAGTTAAAATAACATATATAATAAGGAAAAAATGCTGCTGCTAAAATTGCTATATAATCAAGACCATATGTAATGAGTTATTTTCCAAATTTGAAGTTGATTTCACAAAAATTGTGGTTTCTGTTAAACTATTGTTTCTATGACAATATGACTTATGTTTTGGTTAAAATTAGAAAAAGTTTTGATTAAAAATTATTGTAATACATTTTTGTAATATGATACTTGACACCGCCCACTAGGGGGAGGAGACGAATAAAATAATTTAAAGTTCAATTTCCATAGTAAAGCAATAGCTGAATTCAAAACGGTTTTCACAGGATGAATTTTGAGTGCAAGCTTTTGAATGATATTATGTTCCAAATTTGAAGTTGATATCACAAAAATGTAAGTTTGTGTAACAATGTTATTTCTATGACAATATCACTTCTATCTTTGTCAAAATTACAAAAAGTTTTGATTTTATAAAATATTGTAGTGAAATTTTGTAATATATAATATAACATCGACCACTAAAAGGATTAAAGCACAATTTCCATAGTAAAGCAATGTCCAAATTCAAAACGGTTTTCACAGGATGAATTTGAGTGTTTAAACTTTCGAATGATATCAAATTTAGGATGATTACTAAAATATGTGATTGGAAAAAAGGCAATAAAATGAGTGCCAAACATCCCCTAGCAGAATGCTGACAACAGGTAAAAAATAAATAAATAAATACAAATCTCACAGACCCCAAACTTTTGAATGATAAAGTATTCAGCTCCATGCTTCACCAGATTCACAGCTTTCTGGAATCCACAATAAATATCTAGACCAAAGTCCAAATTTCCATATTGCAAAGGTCAGTGTTATAAATAATGTACAGTGCTGAAGAGACAGACATCAAATGTTTTTAGAACTCCAAGGGAATCTGTCTCTCAAAGTCATTTCCAAGAATACATAAAAAAAATAAATAAATAAAATAAATAAAAAAAAAAAAACACTACTCCACAAGAGCAGAAAGTACAAGGCGAGACCATTTCTGTGAGACCTGTGAAAGAATCCTCCAATGATAAAACATATGTGGCCTTATGAATCCAAATAACAGTCTTTCCCCAAAGCGTCTTAATCACATTCGTCTACCAGATGGATTTTATCTTTAATTCCTTAAAGCCATTATGGACGGATGTCTGATGCTGGCTGGATTTTTCATGTGAAATTTTAATGAGAAATAAAAGTCAATTTATTTTCAATTATCATCCTGTCACATTTTATATATGATTTCCATTATACCGCATCACTTATGTTAGCTTTCTTTCATCAAGTATGTCTGTTTGCATGTTATCCAGAACAATCACATTCATAGAACCATGTATAATGTATAATTCATACTGTAAGGTGATAGAAGGTAATGGGCAGTTGATTTGAGGAACAAAAGTTCTCTTCAAAAGTTTGCAACAAACTGATGATGTAGTATTTGTGGCTCTTCACTAATATTGATCTTTCAGAATTGAGGTGATTGCATTACTGGCCCAGATCCACGTTTTGCACATCTAATTCAAATATGATTCATTTTATGTGATTTTAAACAGCATAAAAAACACATGGATTCAATACACATCATATCCAGACTAGATCCCATTAATAAGGGAATGGGTTTTAATTCTCATTTTATGAAAATCAACAAATTTAAACTTTAAGATTGTATTTTACTCTTGTTTGAGACCAATGCTTTAAATGTTAGATGTGAAAATCCATCATATATTCTTTTAAATATAATAATTTAAAAACCCTAAACTATAATAATATAATAATAATAAACTATTTCAATATCTATTGTGTCAAAATGGTTTAAATTAATGTTTACACAAATTACTTTCTTCAGATGTGGTTACTTCCATCACAATCAACATTTTTATATGATAAGACACTGTGTTAAGAAACAATGTTATTTTTGTAATATGTCACATTATTGATGTTTTGAATTATCTTTTATTTTCATATTTTCAGTTTTCATTTTCATTAGAATTTTAGTTTTTGTAATTTTTTGGGCTTTTGTCATTTTATTAGCTTTTTAAAAATATTTCTGTTTAGCTTCAATTTGTTTTAACTTCAGTTTTATTTTAATAATTTATTTTAATGTGTTTATTTCAACAAACACATTCAACATAAGCATTTTTACTTTTGATTTTTTATTTGATTTATTTTTTATTAGATTTTTTGATTTTTCAGGTTTAAGTCTGTCATCTAACATTTAAATTTAATTTTATTTCAGCTTCATTTCAGTTACCGAAAATATTTTAAATAGTTTTAATTTGAGTTAACAACGAAACATCAAAATATATAACTTGAACAGAATATTTGTATTGTCTGTCATTTCCAAGCAAATTGTGCTTTTTTATTAAATTACGCAAAAGGTGTGAAAATATTATTTATGTGAGTACTCCTAAAATGCTAGCTATGAGATTAGCATTATAAAGACAAAATAATTTTGCCATTTTGTTCAAAATGTAATTTTTTAGCACATTATGTTATGAAGCACATTACATCATCTGAGTACTGGAAATCATACTGTAGAATGAACTTAAAAATGACTCTTCTCTTCTGATGCATGTATAGTAAATTATTTATAAGGCCAAAACTATGGAGCCGTTAAAGAGACTGGAAGAAGATTGGAGGAAATAATATATTTAACTTAATAAAACAAGTTTTGTGTTTCCCAGAGAAACGTCTCGGTTACGTATGTAACCCTCGTTCCCTGAAGGAGGGAACGGAGACGTCACGTCGGATGACCGACGAAATTGGGATCTCGCCAGAGAGACCAATCCACTTCGAGTGTAACTAAACGAGCCAATGGACATTGGCATGCGATTATTGCATCCAGCTGCCGCTGATCACAGCGTGAGCATAAGAGGCAGCTGATGCACCGCATCAATTATGTTTTCGCTGAGGAGCCGAGCCGGCGACCCGGCAGCTCAGCGGTGGTACAGCGACTGTGGCGACGGGACGTGACGTCTCCGTTCCCTCCTTCAGGGAACGAGGGTTACATACGTAACCGAGACGTTCCCCTTTCAGTCGGTCACTCCGAGTCACGTCGGATGACCGACGAAATTGGGATCCCTACCAAAGCGCCACAGGAGCTGCCCCTTCCAGTGCCCTGTGTAGGGCTCCTGACCCTTCCTATAAGGCAGACGATAGGACCGGGCTCTACACAGAGAAGGTCAACTACTGGTGTTCCTTGAGCAACCCAAACAGTAGGACTAGGATAACACTGGGAAGCGTGCCCTTCCACTTGGAAGAGGCACACTGCGGAGTCACCTCCTCCCAAAGGGGGTTTAAGTGACATTCAAACATGTGAAGTAACCCAGAGGGCCCTTTTGCACATGGAAGTCTCTGAGATGGCTCAGGCTGCATCTTTAGAGATGGCAGAACGTGGTCCGCCAGGGGAAACACGGCTCTAATAAGAATACCGTGGAATACACATATGGGATCCCGACAGGGTCTCTCATATGGGCACTAGCCTCGCACCAGTTTTCAAGAATTCATTGGCTGAAGGCCTGGCGCCGGACGCTCCGCCGTGTCCGGACGCCGGAGTGCTGGAGGACTCAACAGGGTTTGCCTGGTTAAGGAACTCTCTGGAGAATTAGGCGTAAGGACGCCGCAAGCCGACTCTGAGCCGGCCCTCTCAGTGCCACTACCCGTTTGAGGTGAGAACACAGGAGGAAACCGGTTCGACACGTAGGCTATAAAACCTAGCGAACGTGTTGGGAGTCGCCCAACCCGCAGCTCTACAGATGTCTGCTAGCGAGGCACCACGAGCCAGCGCCCAGGACGATGCGACACCCCTAGTGGAGTGAGCACGCAACCTGAGCGGGCAGGGCACACCTTGTGCTTCGTAGGCCAAGGTGATGGCATCCACTATCCAGTGGGCCATCCTCTGCTTGGAGACAGCCTTCCCCTTCTGCTGTCCTCCGTAACAGACAAAGAGCTGTTCTGAGGTCCTGAAGCTCTGAGTTCTATCCACGTACTGACGCAGTGCGCGTACAGGACAGAGCAAAGCTAGGGCTGGGTCTGCCTCCTCCAGGGGCAGCGCTTGCAGGCTCACTACCTGGTCCCTGAAGGGCGTGGTAGGAACCTTGGGCACATAGCCGGGCCGGGGCCTCAGTGTTGCACTGGAGTCAGCCGGCCCAAACTCAAGGCACGATTCGTCGACCGAAAATGCCTGCAGGTCCCCCACCCTCTTGATTGAGGCCAATGCAGTCAGGAGTAGGGTTTTCATAGAAAGAAACTTCAACTCGACTGACTGCAATGGCTCAAAGGGGGCAGTTTGTAGGGCTCTTAGCACCAAAGCCAAATCCCAAGAGGGAAGGGAGGGAGGCCTCGGAGGATTTAACCTCCTGGCCCCCCTAAGAAACCTGACGACCAGATCGTGCTTCCCCACCGACCTCCCCTCTATGGGGTCGTGGTGGGCAGAAATAGCAGCAACATATACCTTAAGGGTGGAGGGGGACAGCCTACGCTCCAACCCTTGTTGCAAAAAGGAAAGCACGGCTCTGATCGAACATCTCCGGGGGTCCTCCTGGTAAGAGGAACACCATTCGACGAACAGGTTCCACTTCAGCGCATAGGCCCGTCTTGTGGACGGTGCTCGTGCTGAAGCGATAGTGAGCGCTACCTCCTGGGGCAGGTCACCTAGAACCTCCGCGTCCCGTCCAGGGACCACACATGAAGTTTCCACAAGTCTGGACGCGGGTGCCAGAGGGTGCCCCGTCTCTGAGAAAGCAGATCCTTCCTCAGAGGAATCGGCCAGGGAGGGGCTGTCGCGAGGAGCATGAGTTCCGGGAACCAGGTCCTGTTGGGCCAATATGGAGCCACTAACAGGACCTGCTCCTCGTCCTCCCTGATCTTGCACAATGTCTGTGCTAGCAGGCTCACTGGGGGAAACGCATACTTGCGCAAGCCCTGGGGCCAGCTGTGTGCCAGTGCATCCGTGCCGAGCGTTGCCTCGGACAGGGAGTAGAACCACTGGCAGTGGGTGGTTTCTGGAGATGCAAACAGGTCTACCTGAGCAACTCCGAACCGACTCCAAATCAGCTGGACCGCCTGGGGATGGAGTCTCCACTCCCCAGGAAGTGCCGCTCGAGACAGCTCGTCGGCCGCCTGATTGAACACTCCTGGGATGTGGATGGCACGAAGGGACCTCAGATGCTTCTGACTCCAGAGGAGGAGGTGGCGGGCGAGTTGCGACATGCGACGGGAGCGCAAACCGCCTTGCCGGTTGATATAGGCAACGGTCGCAGTGTTGTCCGTACGGACCAGAACGTCCCTGCCCCAAAGGCGCCCTCTGAGGCGGCACAGGGCAAGGCGTACTGCCAGCAACTCGAGGCAATTGATATGCCAACGCAGAAGGGGGCCCGTCCAACCCCTGATACTGCGTGCCCGTTGTACGTGGCACCCCAGCCGGTGGCCGAGGCATCCGTGAATACCACAGCATGCCTGGATACCTGCTCCAGGGGCACTCCTGCCCGAAGGAACGAAGGATCTGACCACGGGCTGAAGGTCTTGCGGCAGGCCGGTGTAATCTGAACCCGGTGAGTACCGCGTTTCCACGCCCACCTCGGGATTCGATCATGGAGCCAGTGCTGAAGCGGTCTCATATGGAGCAGACCGAGCGGAACTATGGCCGCAGCTGCAGCCATATGCCCCAGGAGCCTCTGAAAGAGTTTCAGTGGGACCGCTGTCCTGCCTGATAAAGTCTTGAGGCAGTTCAGCACCGACTGAGCACGTTCCTGGGTGAGGCGTGCTGTCTGGTTGACCGAATCCAACTCCATGCCGAGAAAAGAGATCCTCTGCGTTGGCACGAGTTTGCTCTTTTCCCAATTGACCCGAAGGCCCAACTGGCTGAGGTGCCTGAGCACCAGGTCCCTGTGTGCGCACAACAGCTCTCGAGACTGTGCAAGTATGAGCCAGTCGTAGAGGTAGTTGAGAATGCGCACACCCCGTTGTCTCAGGGGAACAAGGGGCCGCCTCTGCGACTTAGGTAAAGACACGAGGCGAAAAGGGACAGCCGGAAGGGCAGGACCTTGTACTGATATGCCCGACCATCGAACGCGAATCGCAGGAATGGCCTGTCTCGCGGGAGAATCGAAACATGAAAGTACGCGTCCTTCAGGTCGATTGCTGCAAACCAATCTAGGGGACGGACGCATCCAAGAATGCGTTTCTGCGTCAACATCTTGAACGGCATCTTGTGAAGTGCACGGTTCAAAACTCGCAGATCCAAGATCGGTCGTAACCCACCGCTTTTCTTGGGCACAATGAAGTAAGGGCTGTAAAACCCCGACCTCATATCGGCTGGAGGGACCGGCTCTATTGCATCCTTCGCCAGTAGGACTGCAATCTCCGCGAGCAAGACAGGGGCATCGACGGCTTTGACTGAAGTGTACCGGATGCCCCTGAACTTGGGGGGGACGCCGGGCGAACTGAATCGCATAGCCGAGTCTGATGGTCCGCAGGAGCCACCGGGACGGGCTGGGGAGCGCTAACCAGGCTCCGAGAGACCGCACCAGCGGGGCCAACGGGCCCACCGACATGCCCGCGGTGGGGCAGCGAGGTGGAACACAGGGACCGGCCCCAGGGCCTGTGACGGCCTGGCCTGTGACGGCAGGGGGCGGGGTCTGGGTGTGTAGTGTAGCACTCACCTGATTTCTCCTCGCATGGGAGGAGACACAGGAACCCGGCTTGAGGCTTGTGACAGCCTGGCGTTTGACGACTTGAAGCGGGGACTGGAGTGCTACTGCCCTTACCTGGTTCCACGAATGGGCAGGAGGGGTGCTCTTGGGCAACCACCCGCTGCCTGCTGGCGAGAGAGGAGGAGGGAAGTGATCCTGTGATGCACGGATCACCACTCTCCTCCTCTTGAGACCCGGAGATTGAGGAGACCGCTCTTTACTGATGTTTTGGGTACCGCTGGCTGCTGGGCCAGCGGCGGAACAAAATGAACAAAAGATACTCCACCCGGCCCTCCTCCGGGGGAGGGAGTGGTGCAGTCACCATCTCCCGATGAGCAGTCTCCTCCATCTCTGGGTCGCCCGTCTCAGGGCCTCTTGCACTTGCGCTTGCCGCCAGGTTTGGCGGGGGCCTGGACGGGCTGGGCGTCCTGCCTGCGACCGGCTCCACGACGCTGCCTGGTGAAGGCTGCTGCGGCTGCGCGGGAGCGGGGACGGCCGCAGGGGGCGCCCACGGCGACGAGCAGGCTGAGTGGCTGCAGCCGGGGTGGAAGCAGCAGGTTTCCTCCGGCGCATGATGTGTTTGCCTCAGTCTGCTTCTGGGCTGCCGAGAACTGCTGGGCAAAGCTCTCGACAGCGTCGCCGAAAGGGCCGGTCTGTGACACGGGAGTACTTTCTCCTGCCCCGTCATGTCAGCGAGACACAGCCAGAGATGGCGCTCCTGGACATCGCACAACCCAGAGACTGTGCGGTCACCTTCGTCACTCGTAGCGCGAGGTCCGTCGCAGCACGCAGCTCATGTAGAACCGCCAGGTCGTGACCACCCTCGTGCAGGTCTTTCAGTGCTTTGGCCTGGTGGACCTGCAGCAACGCCATAGCGTGGAGGGCGGAAGCCGCCTCCCCACAGGCTCTACAAGCACTGCCAGTTAGACCTGACGAATACTTAGAGGCCCGTGAGGGGAGACACGGATCACCCCGCAGGGTGGAAGCGGCTGTTGGACACAGTTGCATGGCCACAGACCGTTCCACCGAGGGGATGCCCGCATACCCCAAAGCGGCTCCACCATCGAGGGTGGTGAGAGCGGAAGAACTACAAGATGTGTTTCGGGCAGTGAAAGGTGCCCTCCACAATCTTGTCAGCTCCTCATGCACTTCCGGAAAGAATGGCACCGGAGGGGGGCGCTGAGAACCAGCGCCACCCCCACCGAGGAACCACTCGCCCAGCCTCGAAGGATCGGGACACGGTGGCTTTTTAGGATTCCACACGAGCCCGACATTCTCGGCGGCCCGGGAAAGCATAGCCGTCATCTCTGGGTCTGGCACGGACAACGCTACCACACCCGAAGGGGGCAACGCAGCCGGGTCGTCATCCCCGGAGAGAGAGGGCCCGCCCTCCGATGCGGTGATCGACATCTGGTCGTCAGAGGGGGCACCGAAGGAAACGCGTGGCCAGCGCGCTCCTTCGGCAGCTCCACCGGCTGCGGAGTGCTTGAGGGGTGAGGAGCTCCACTTGGGGAAGCCCTCACCGTAATCCTCAAATCACCTCTAACTCCACCGGATCCAGTGTGCACGCCGGATCACGGCAGGCAGAGGGACTCTGCCATGTTTGACATAGCAGAGTCGCACTCCGAGATGGTCATGTCCCCGCAAGAAGAACATGAACCATCCACGAAAGCCACCTCAGCGTGCTGAATGCCCAGACACGTGAGGAAGCGATCGTGACCATCCTGAGGCGCCAGGAAACGACCACACCCAGAAACGCACGGGTGAAAAGACATCTTTAAAAAGACGCGATCACCCGTGTTGCTCTTTTAGAGAAATTGCTCTTTCAGAGAAATGCTCTTTTAGTGCTGAAGCACGCAGGGGAGCTGGCCACCGCACACTCCTAGTGTGGCTGTCAGCAGGAAGACGATCTTTCTCTCCCGGACACCGTGACCACCGCTGCCGCGCCGTAACGCCCGCACTCGCTCGCAGAACACTCTCTTGGAAGGGAGAGCAGTAGCTTTAACCACTACCGCTCGGCTCCGAAGCGAAAGGATAATTGATGCGGTGCATCAGCTGCCTCTTATGCTCACGCTGTGATCAGCGGCAGCTGGATGCAATAATCGCATGCCAATGTCCATTGGCTCGTTTAGTTACACTCGAAGTGGATTGGTCTCTCTGGCGAGATCCCAATTTCGTCGGTCATCCGACGTGACTCGGAGTGACCGACTGAAAGGGGAACTTTGTGTTCCTTGAAAGAAAAAAACAAACAAAAAAAATAAAACACTGAAATATAGTTTTTCCTTCCATCTCATTTTACCTCCCATCACCGTAGCTTTACGAGCTCTGTACAAAACACCAAAACACATATTCAATTTCATAATCCAATACAGATCATTGTCATTCTCTGTTGAAATATTCCAGAAACGTCACAGCTTTTCCTCTACTTCCACACACCACAGCACACAGTGATTCTGGTGGTGAGAGAGACAACAAATAAAGCAACACATACAGTCAGTATCTTCCTCTAGACACCACAGTGTACAAAGCTGTCTGTCTGCTCTACATGCTGCCAGTTTACTGCTCCTGGTTATACAAGAAAACTGCTTAGCATAGTGCAGATGCCCTCGTCATTACTATAGCAACCATAGTAGAAAATAATCATACTGCCTGAACACAGATCAGATTTGATCGCTAGTAAATAACAGTGTGGACAATCCTAAAGATCGCATTCAGAAAACAAACTGTCATTGTCTGCATTGTGAACATAGTCGTTAATGTCAATCAAATCTCTGAAGGATTTGTAAATCCTCCATCACAAGTGGCATCACCGGGTACATTCAATCACAAAAGCTAGAATTAAAATCATAAGACGTCAGATGCTCAATATTCTTAAATGAGATTACGCTTGGAGAGAGAACAGATTTTGTTATTCAAATTTCCAATTGATTTTGCTATGAGACTGTCACTGCTTATTACACATGGATGCAGAAGGAGCTGACATTTGGAGATTTTGTTTCCCTGTTTCTAGTCCGCTTTGCAGACCTGAACAACTCTGCTGGCATGTTGGACCTGGGATGTTATTCGAGATGGCAACAGATTCTTGGCTGACTGGAAGAGGCACTAATTACTTGCTTTGTATTGCAAAATGGCTGCCAAATGGATTGTGTTGATGGAGTGTGTATCTGGATGAGTTCTTCCCCTGTGGTCGTCTGCAGATACTCGCTGTGATTGGATTGGTTGCATCTGATATAAAAGTATGCGTAATGGTACTACAAATCAGAAAAGATGACATGAAAAAGGTATAACTTAAAAAAAAAAATCAATTACTAAGTCTGCACCTAGAAACTAGCATTAAAACCGGTTTAGGTACAGTACACTGGAAGGAAATAAAGATAGCAGTTAGTTGTTTGAGCTGTATATTCAGAACAGGAAAATAGCTAATACAAAACAAAGTCTTAAAATGACATTTAAAACAGTTTAAATGACAATAAAAAGCTAAATTGCTAGAGAATGTTAAAAATAAATGCTACTGTTTTGCTACAGTTTCATTGCTGCAGCAAAATGTCAGCTGAGGAACAATAATTGGGACCATTAACAATAATCTTGCAATTTATGAGTATCATATTTTGTAATATTGTTGGGAAGTAACTGACAAGTAGCACATCAACACCATGTCAGAAATGAATGGAGAAAATCATTTCTGGTCCCTAAATTGCATGTGTTCATGGTAGTTCATTTACAATCAAAGAATATATGGTAAGCCACTGTTTCGAAAAGTATAGCTACAAATTTTAAACATTATAATTGTTAAAGTATGGTTAGTGAGAGAAAACTTGTTAGCTTTCAGTTATAATCTTTTGTTTTTTTTTTTACTTTTTTCCTACCTGATCTCTTGACCAAAACATACCTGTGGGAACTTTTTTTGCAAGGAGCGAAATACGTACCAATAAGTATATACTGTATCACTGCAGTTTCCAACAGAAATGAACACTATAGGCGGTAAAACATTGAGTACTTGTAATTGTTTTCGTACACAGTTATGATTACAGATCCATATGTTTCGCTTTTCGTTTTTCTAACAAGCATGCTCATCAGCTCAGCCGGCACGGAATTGGACTTAGGATGCAGAATCCTTGGGGACGTGTAAAACACGACTCATGATGAAAGAGCTGAAAGATGAGAGCTCGAAAAACAAGCTAAAATGGCATGCTTGCGATTGCGTTTTTACATCAGATTCACTTTTGTTCGTACTATCAGGTAGGATTAGGTGTAGTGCAGATGGTACAGTACGTTATTTTAAAATGTCACAGAGCATTACAGTTATAGCGCCACTCAACAGACATTTCAAGTCAGAACTGCGCTTACACGTACAATAAAATGTACCATATAAACTAACACTCTTTTAGCACCACTCAGTGCCAGCAGTATCACTTTCACTGAAATCAATTTTAGAAAGATTTTTTTTTTTTTTTTTTCAGCTGATAAACGATAAAAACATTTTAAAACATTCTTAAAATCATATCCAATTCTGCTTCAAAAAGTTTGCACTTATAGTAAACAGAATGTTGTCATTTTTTTGGTGTAGATGTTAATATAGTTACAGTTTTACTTATTGTTCTTGGTGTGAACAGGCCTTAAGTTATTAAGTCCTGCAACTTCCTCTGCCGGGATACCATGAAAAATGTCGTTAACGCATAATCAGAAATTAATCCCAATCCCACAAAAAAAAAATAAAAATAAAAAGTAGATAGATAGATAGATAGATAGATATGTGTTATAACAAAAATATGAGTTTTTAAACTCTCTAGCATGTCTTGCCCAGTAGAACTTCCATTGTAATGTTATATATATATACAAACTGAGAGATGAGAGATGGGTAAAAACATTTCTCTGTGGTAACATTCATCACATTTATATAGAGCTCCTAAGGGGATGTGGTGATGGGAAAAGTATGAGATGAGAGAAAAAATTACATTTAAATACTTTTGCATTCACTCACAAAACTTTTGCTTTCCTCTAAAACATTGCATCTGCTCACAAATCTTTTGCACTCCACCTAGAAACTTTGCATTGATTCGCAAAATCATTGAAATATAGTTTTCCTCCCACCTTACATTATTTAGATCACCAGTTTTGCAAGAGAATGCAAAAATATTTAAATACAATGGCTGTGTTCAAAACTGCATACTCACTAAGTATGTTAGTAAGTAATTACTTCACAACCATTAAAAAAGTACATTCTATATAGTATGAATGTAATCCAGATGCACTATATTTATCTTGTCATGTAACCTACCAGTGTCACTTCAGTGTCATTCACAGATCCTCTACTGTGGTCTCATGGGATAGTAAAGTGCCCATCAGATTCGCACTTATGAATCTTGGCGTAAATAGTACGTCATCCAGGTACTTTTTTACTACGCTTTATGTATTCTACTTTTAACAAACTATTTTTCACATACGGTGTACTAGGGAAGTATGTGATTTTGGATGCAGACAATTTTTCCCCTTAGGTAAATTCATTTAGCTATATTTTTCAGCAGCAGTCTGTTTTGTTTTTTGTTGAATTATATTCTGCACAACATTTAAAGCTGAGGCAAGAATCAAACACACTCTTCTAGGATGTCCTCTCTCCAATACTTTTGGCAAGTTCGACTCATTTCAGAAACTCCTTTTAATCATGAGCGAGTTTTAGCTTGGCAACTTTTAAAGTAGCTTCCTCGACACTGCTTGTTGCCACCACTGCCAGGTCGAGGCAACGATCCTCTGAACCTGCAGTACTGGGATGTTATCCAAACCTGGCAGAAGAGCTTCACAAACTTGCTGGCCTTTGGCAGGGGAAGAGTAATGTCTGTGGACCCGTCTGATGTGTTGGCCCTGTTCTGGTTTAACAGATCTTGGACGGTCATCAGTCCGGCGAGCCGTCTGAGATGTTCTCTGCAGGCAGGTCTCAGTCAAGTGGTGTGTCTTTGTGTCTGAAAACACGCACACGACATATTTGCCTGTGGCGTGTCAAATGCACACTCTTTTGCTTCTGGTGATTATTTGAGATGTAATGAAAATGAAGAAAAAATACTATACATGTTTATATATGAAGTATTTAGTCTTATATTTTTAATTTAATATAATATGCACACACACACACACACACACATACATACATACATGTATTTACTATATGCATATATACTATATCTGCTCAATTGTAGACAGGTGGTGCTGGGGAGGAGGAGGGCTATAGACATATTGCACAGACTAAGCTCCATGTATGTAATAAAGGGTAGCATAAATAGAAATGTTAGTGATTGATTTGAAATAGTGATTGATTGAAATTTGATTTATTTCAATAGTGATTGATTTGGCCAAAGAACTGGCAACAAGACAGCCAATCAGTGTGCACAGAAGAGTTTCATGACTTCACTTGGTATTAGTTTCTAATTTAGCGATTTTACAATGAATAAGACAATTATACACTATATGTTTATACACTTCAAATGTGTTATATTGGATCTTTTTCTATATGCATTTTGACTGAAAACGCTTTTTACAGCCTGTGTCAGGGATGGCAACAGATTTTTTGTCTCTCTGGAGGAGGCAGTAATTACACGCTTTGTATCATAAAATGGCTGCCAACTGGATTTTGGAAAAGCAGCGTTTGTCTCTGGTTTTCTGCGACTGTGGTCGTCTAAAGATTTGTCCTTGGAGTAGAATGCATGTTGCTTCAGATGTCGAGCGCAGAAAGCTTATGTGCATAATGGTCTTAGAAACGAAAAACCATGCTCGTTCTCAAAAAAAGAGAGATGCACAATAGACATACTTAAGGATTTCCTGTATTTCTGCTCTCAGAAGTAAATGGCTTGGAATCAGACTGCTTTGATGAAGTTAAGTTAAAGCCACATGTGCACTGTAGCAAAATATAGTGTGTGCAAAACTATTCTGAACACACAGAGTTTGGTTGTTTACATGAGTGACAACCTCATTTTACAACCAAATTTCCTCTAAACAGCAAGTACTGACAACTACATTTTCAATAAATTTGTGTACAGAACCAAACTGAACACCTAGTTGTTAATGCGTTGATGCTGCTGCTGCTCTATTTTGACATGAGCAACAAAAATGTATTTCAGAAACTATACAGTAGTTCACACTGTCAGAATAAAATGTGCAGAATATGTGCACATAGTGGTAAAACAGCTTATTACTTAGACAGTAGCCTCTAAAGTACATCTTTGTACCTTATCTAACCCCAAAAGGTGCATATTAGTAAGAATATTATACCTTTAAAGTATAATGTTCACCATTTACAGGTAGATAAGGAACAAATATGTACCTTTGAGGATAAATAACTTAGTGAACCTACCTTTTGTGAACTTAAAGGTAAGAATATTGCATTTCTCTCTCTCTCTCTCTCTTCTCTCTCTCTCTCTCTCTCTCTCTCTCTCTAGGCCTTCAGTCATTTCCCTGCTTGCATATTCCCATAATTCATCTGGTATGAGTGTCTCTTTCACTCTCCTCTTCAGGTGTCACATCTATAAACAGCAGTTACACACTGTCAACACGTCTCAGTTCTGTCGTTCAAACTCCTTCCTCATCTCCTGCGTTCCCTCCTGTGGTTTTCTTTCATTCTGAATGAAATGTAGATGCTGTTGTCATAGGGAAATGCAAAATGAGAGCCTTCGTATTTTGAAATTTTCATGATTTCCCAAATTAGCCTGGTTAATAATTCAGCATGTGTATAAGCTGACTCTGGAAGGCAGGGAATGAGAGTCTGTCTGCCGTACTGGGCCGGTCTGCTGAAACAGGGGCAAAGATGCTTCACTGCACAAACAGGCCGTTTTTGCAGGTTAAAATGGCTTCAGCATAATGAACTAGCCAAGGGACTGGACGTCTAAAGGGCTGACCGGACTTATTCAAGTGTGGATGCGAATATGCACGCACATTAACATGCACAAACCCTCTCGCTCGCTCTGTGTGCCCTTCCATAATCCTCTCTCGGCCAAGACCTGTGATTATCCTTTGAGGGCATCCACTCACATTTACTGTGTAGCTAATTTTCACAGGCCAAAGGAGGAAGTAAAAAGCTTTCCACCTAACTTACAACAGCCCGTTTACATTTTTTAAACTTCAGTGAGCAGATATTATTCTCTTTTACACATGGTCAAATAGATTTATGAGGCATTTATTAAAATTTCTTCACCCATTTTTTAATTCCAAAACTCTTGTGACCCCACATCCCAACACATGTAACAAAATTAAACTATAGACTTAGGATCCCAACAATGTTAAATAACATTTTTAGGAATACCAACACATATCAGAAAAATGTGCATTTGTACTATAGCTTACTTCAAATGGTAACACATTATTATACAGACAAATTCTCACTATTAACTAGTTGTTTATTAGCATGCCTATTTTTAACATATTGACTGTTTATGACTGTTTATTAGTACTTAAAAACAACATATTCTACATGACCATATTCTACATCCCTAATCCTACCCAATACCTAAACTTAACAGCTACCTTACTAAAAAAAAAAAAAAAAAAAAAAAAACATTTCCTATGACTTTTGCCTCAATAAACTCCTAATTTGCTGCTTATTAATGGCTAATAAGGTAGTTGTTTAGTTTAGGTATTGGGTAGGATTAGGGATGTAGAATATGGTCATGCAGAATATGTTGTTTTTAAGTAGTGATAAACAGTCAATATGTTAAAAATAGGCATGCTAATAAGCAACTAGTTAATAGTGAGAATTGGTCCCTATACTAAAGTGTTACCTAAAGTACATATTAAATCATTATATTTTAATAATATTTTGTCATACTAAAAAGACGTACACTTGACAAACATTAAAGCACATACTTGATTAAATGTACTGAAGTGTATTATTTAATATTGCGACTAAAACTGATATACTTTAGCTAAATTGCAGCTTCATTGTTACAAATGTGTAATTACAAATATATTGAAAATTTTAATATAGAAATTATTCTATGTAATTACTATTAATTACATTACATCCATATATAATGTATGAATAATATTTAAGTTTACCATAAATACTTGTCAGTACATTTGAAAGTACACAACAGATGTAATTATGACATTTTATAGAAAGATGTGCTGTCCTTATAAAAAAAAAAATAAATAAATAAATACAAAAAAAACACTCTAAAGTTCAGCTAATAGCATTTACTTGCAATATAAATTTAAAATGTAATACATTTTGAATTGAAACTGAATTGCAATTAACAAGCAATTAAATGCACAAAAAAGCAACATTCAATTCAGTTTAAATGTATATTCTTTCACTTAAGTATATTATTTCCAAAAAATATATTTGTTTTTTTATTTAATTATTATTTTTTTTATTATTGTTATTTATTTATTTATGTATTTTTTTTTACAAGGTAGTGTTTAGTTGTTTAGTTTTTATTTATTTATTTATTTAATTTTGTTTTATTATTATTATTATTATTTATTTTTTTTTTGGTAGCATGCCTAGAGAATCTTAGTAGTTCAGGTTAAAAACAGAAAACATCTCACAATTAGACTATTATTTGAATACGTTTTTTTGTTGTTGTTGTATTATCACATAGACTGCTCTTAAATGGCACATACAAATGGAATATAAAGTACTTAATTGCTTTTTTACGTTGGTAAACAGGTTGGCAAAACAAATTCTTTACCAGAATAAGCTGTAAAGTTATCCAGACTTTATATAAATAGTCAAATGTCTGCAAGTCTAAGTTGGCTGCTCTGGCCTCCTCAACTCCTCAACAACATCTACCAGTAATAGATCATTAGGTGGTCTGCTAACACTGAGTGATCTGTCATGTCTGCCCCAACTTCCCTTTCTCTCTCTAGCTGCACTTAAACCCTGAAAAACAACACTTATCACCAGGCTGAACCATAAATGCTTGTCTCAACACTTGTTCAGCACAAGTATATCTTCAGGGTTTGCTAAAGTGTTAACATATCTGTCTTCCCTATAGTGAGCAGATAGTTGCTCTCAGAGACTATTTGGGAAATGGATAGCCACATAGAGTTCCAGGTCAATGCTGTATAAAGAGACAAGACGTTGTTTTTCAGTTTAAGACAAGCAGAAATGGCCTTTTTTCTGTGTCGAAAAGGCAGAGGCATTTTATTTGTAAAGTTAAAGGACAGGGTTTAAGCAGCTAAAGCATTGGCAAAGAGCCATTTAGATCAATCAAAGGACATTGTGTCTGTACAATCTGTGTTAGTGTTGATTATTTCCCATATTTCTCTATTATCGTTGTTGATTACTGCTGATTGAACATGATCAATAGAGCCATTCTCAACAATGAATCCAGAGCACTGATGTGAATCAGTGTGTGAGAGAGAAAGAAACTGGAAAGTTCAGGCATCTACTTCACTTTAAAGTACAAACACCTACTGAAATTTCCATCTTCACTTGAGTCTTATAGCGTCTATAGTGTTGTAGTCAAGACCAGCTCATTCGAGTCTCAGTCCAGGCTGAGACCTGAGTAGGCTGAATTGGATTCAAAACCTGAGACTAGAAGAGGGTCGAGACCAAGTCCAAATGCTCCCGAGTTCATGACAAGACCAAGACCATGAAAATGGACACAAGACCGATCTTGAGTACTACGTACTACAACGCTGGCATTAAAGCTGTGGCTCGCAACTGATTTTGCTTTATGACCCAGATAGAGATCCAGATAGTACAGGTATAATAAAAAAGTCTATTGATATGCCTTATAATAAACATATTGTTATATTGAGATGTAGACAATATATATATATATATATATATATATATATATATATATATATATATATATATATATATATATATATATATATATATATATATATTTGCATTTATATATTCAGGATTTATACATATTTTCAAATTTCATGATATACGTTTATATTAATGATTTACATTTATATCTTCAGATTCACTTCTATATATTCACAATTTATATTTGCATATTCAAATTTACATCTATATATTCCCAATTTACATTTATATATTCAGAATTATAACTATACTGTATATTCAGATTCACTTCTATATATTCAGACTTATAACTATATATTCAACTTTACTTCTGTATATTTACAATTTGTATGTGTGTGTAAACAAACGTAAATGAAAACATGTAAAAGCTAATATGCATTCTAAAAAATTATGTGTGTGTGTGTGTGTAAACAAACATGTAAATGAAAACGTTCAAAAAGCTAATATGAGTTCTAAAATCTAAAGCATGCCTAGAAATCTAAACTCTATCTAAATCTAAAATCTAAACAATTCAGATAAGATATCTAGAATTTTTCAGATATTGTGTTTCCATTACCCTTGAAATTGCACAAATTGAAATTGCAAATTGAAAATATGCTCAGTGGAAACACGTCAATTTCACAAAAACTCTCAAATATCACAAAAACCATTTACGTTTGCATGAGGTGACTTTTCAAACAATTCAAAAAAGAAATATTTCAGAAAACTGCAATGGAAACAGTTTTTATTTATTTATTTATTTATTTTTTTCCCCATCGCATTTACAGGTCACCTGGCGTACATAAAAATCACTTGATCATTCTTTAATGTACTATAACCTCCAAGCAAAACCTCATATGGCCGCTCTCAAGTAAGGGGCTTTATTTGCCATTTATGCTTGGATAATTTACACTGCACACGTCTGTGGTGTCTCCTTCGATTAAAAATACTGACATCCGTCGCATAACATGGGTTAATGGAAACGCTGTTGTTTCACAATAGTTTTTTTTTTTTTTTTTTTTGACATTTATGAAATATTGCACAAGTTTTACACAAATCTGTGATGGAAACACAGCCACTGACACTGTTGTTACACTGGCACAGCGTCTTCAAAGCACTCGTGAAATGGCGAATTAAATCAACAAAACACAATGCACCGACTGCAATTTCAACATCATCTTTATGAAATCCATCACTTACCCTTATCTTGCTCACTTTCCTTCCTATTTTTCCTCTTCTCTGCACCAAATTGATAGTTCCACGCCGCTTTGACATGACAGGGAGGCAGGGCCTTGAGTAATTTGCTGGGCCCTATGTAACTTGCGTAGTGAGCGTATAAGGCTGCTGTCTGTGTTTTTTTAAACAGTCATGCATTTGAAATGCCCTAGTCTGTTTATTATGTGTGTTATTGCGAGAGTAGGTATTTTGGAGCTGACAAATTTAGAAGAACAGATAAAACTACATAAATTCTTCATCTGTCCTAGAATCCCAACATGAAACAGTCGGAACAGAAAACATGTTTTTCTTTTGAGCGTTCCTGAAAAATGAATTATTTCATTTATTAAAGCTGAAAATGAGTGAGACTGTCAAAAACAAACCTTGGCAATGGAAACTGCATCAATAAAAGTCTTAACTTCAAAGCTTTGCTTTCCTAATATTTCTTCTATTATATTTTTGCAATGTGCTTGCAGAGAACAAGGCGTGTGAATCACCAAAACTGCAGCACATGAATACAGATATATGCTTCTGTTTTGCCTTCAACTGCCACACTAAACGAACATGTCATGTTTCATCTGATCCGTTCAAACAGCCATCCCTCTTCATGTTAAGTGTGTGCGTCTGTATGTCACGAATTCTGTCACACATTAAGATTTCAGTATACTGTATAATCTGGTCTCGAAACATAAACATTACATCAAACCACATGGAACAGAAATCATAGAAAAGCTTTCATGAAAAATTCATTACCATTGGCAGGTGTATTCCTCTGTCTGTCCATAAAATAAAACCACAAATGGGGGTCAAGCAGGGGCGTAGTTTGTGGGGGGGATATAACCCCCAAATAACCAAAACTATCAAGTACAACCCCCCCAATATTTATACCATGGTTAATGGAAACCTCGAATCAGGCTATTAATTAATTATTTAAATCGCGCCTTTGGCGCTTTTATAAGCGCTAACTTCACGTACGAACCGAATGGAGCAATATGACTGAAGCGCGGTTCACGAGCGGCGAGCAAATCAGCACAAAAGACCATTTCACAAAAACAAATATATAAGCAAACAAACAAATAAATAAACCTTAATAGTGAGCATGACCCGGGTCTCTACTAAAACAGTTCACACTTCAACCCCCCCAATGTTCAAACCAAAACTACGCCCTTGGGGTCAAGGCTTTGTTATCGTTTTTAAATGTTTCAGACACCTGAAGCAGTCTTGAACAAATTCATTAAAGTCTCAAATATAGATGAGACGTTTTACAGCAATAAGATTGTGTAAATTTAAAGATTTCTGCTGTTATGAGAATGGCCCTCGATTTTGCCTCTTCAGATTCCTCCTGCATGTCGAAGCAGCAAATTTCACTGCCATTTCATATAACAACTAACACTTACATTTACTATTGTTATATGTTCTTGGCAGATGCCATTTATACAAAATGACTTAGAAATTGCATATTACCAGAAGAGTAATAGTAGCTAATTGTACAAGTCAAGTGTCAAGGTATGACCTCTATTGCTAATAACACAATAGACACGTATTATACATTATTCAATGGAATAGCTGATTCTGACTGGTCAATCGCATTATCCTGTGGTCATATATATATATATATATATATATATATATATATATATATATATATATACACAGTATAACAGACCTTTATTGTCACATTTGACATCAACAGTTTGGATAAATCAATTAAACTAAAAATAAACTTTTATCATTTTAACTGTTTATTTAGCTTTACATGGGAATTTTACACTGTGTCATCTTCCATTTTTATTGTACATCAGTATCTGAAATGGCCTGTGAGGAAAAATGAGGAGTTGCACACTTTTTCAGAAGTGAATGTGAATACTTTTTTAAAAGCTCATTTTAATATGTTTTGTATAGTTTATGCTGCTGTAGAATGTTAATCTCCTGATTGTATTTCAAACCTAATGCAACTGCAGCCACAGTGACATTTTCGTCTTTACTCATTTTGCTTTACATATTTATTCACTGGCATTGTATTCAAATTAGATGAAGATCTCCTAATCCAAATTTACGTCTGAATCTGATCTTGTTGTATGCATTTGGTGAACACTGAACTTCTTCAAGAATAGTATTGCTTTGCAATTTAAAACTCTGCATTTTGAAATAGGCTCTGCATCATACATAAAGATCATATGCAATAGTATGAACAGGTAAATCTTTTCTTTGCTTTAGGAATACAGAAATATACAAAAGTTTTAGGTCGGTTTGATTTGTTAATTTAATGTTTATTGATTGACTGATTGATCGATTTTATTTTATTTTATTTTAGTTTAGTTAGTTACCAAGGCAGCATTTCAAATAGGCTACTTGTTTTTAATTTTTAAATATGCTAAAATGTAATTTATTTACAGTTGTGCTGTTTAATATATTTCATTTATTGAAATATGAACTCTTTTGTAACATAAAATGTCTTTACTGTCAGTTTTAATCAATTTAATGCATCCATGCTGAATAAAAGTATTAATTGCATAAACTGACCATTGTACTATACAGTTGAGGCCAAAAGTCTCAAATTCTTTGTTTTTTCAGCATTTTTGTGTATTTGAACCCTTTCCAACAATGACTGTATGATTTTGAGATCCATCTTTTCACACTGAGGACAACTGAGGGACTCATATGCAACTATTACAGAAGGTTCAAAAGCACACTGATGCTCCAGAAGGAAAAACGATCCATTAAGAGCCAGGGGGTAAAAACTTTTTGAATTTGAAGGTATCAGAGTAAATTTAACTTATTTTGTCTTCTGGGAAACGTGTAAGTATCTTCTGTAGCTTCTGAAGGGCAGTACTAAATTAAAAAAATAAATAAATAAAAAATTTAAGCAAAATAAGAAAAATGTGCACATCTTCATTCTGTTCAAAAGTTTTCCCCCCTGTCTCTTAATGCATCGTTTTTTCCTTCTGGAGCATGAGTGAGCATTTGAAGCTTCTGTAATAGTTGCATATGAGTCCCTCAGTTGTCCTCAGTTGCAAAAAGATCTCAAAATCATATAGTCATTGTTGGAAAGGGTTCAAATACACAAAAATGCTGAAAGACCAAAGAATTTGTGGGACCTGAAGGATTTTTCTGAAGAACAGCGAGCAGTTTAACTGTTCAGGACTAACAAGTGACTTATGAACAACTATCACTAAACAAAAAACAACAACAAAAAAAAAAAAACAGCGGAGGATCATTCAGGTAACAACACAGTATTAAGAATCAAGTGGATGTAAACTTTTAAATGTGGTAATTTTTATAAATTCGGCTATTATTTTCTCTTGTGGACTATATGTAAACATCTTTTATGTGAAATATCTTATTCAGGTCAGTACTAAAACAATAACATGCATTTTGTATGATCCCTCTTATTTTGGTAAAATAATTAACATTTTGCAGATTCTGCAAGGGGGATGTAAACTTTTGACCTCAACTGTATAAAATGGTAGTTTGTTTGTTTATTTAGCATTTCCTTAATAGAAAATTAGTCAGATGTTTGCTTACACTTACGATAAAATGCAAATTTCATCTAGTCAAACTCTGGTTTGTCATCCCTGAGAAACCATTGCAAGTGAGGTCAGGCTGTTTAGATGAACTGTTGGTGATGAATTGTACATTAAAAATCAATAAGAATTTTGTTCGCAGCCAATGATTAAGAATAAAGTTCAGCTAGTCTTGAACCTTCTGCTTAATCATTAAACTGCATAATTAACCTTAGACTTTCTACATAGCTGCCCTAGTTTCATCTCTCTCTGTCATTTTCTTCTCACATAGTAAAATGACTTCAAGTCAAATCAATATTTCAAGTCCATTTACTACTTTATTTGGTGAGCAACCGTGTAATATGCGGGATAACGTACATTCAGCAAAATAAACACCT
Organism: Spinibarbus caldwelli; assembly: GCA_039654775.1. NCBI lineage: Eukaryota > Metazoa > Chordata > Actinopteri > Cypriniformes > Cyprinidae > Spinibarbus > Spinibarbus caldwelli. The sequence goes on along the minus strand of CM077253.1, from coordinate 20,439,644 downwards.
ACATAAATCCTTTATATAGTGCTGATAGAGCTCTAGAGCTCGTAGTCACAATGATCAGGTCACTGAACAAGTCTAAAGATGAGTTGAGTCAGCACATCCAGAGTTTTCTCTGTTACGGAACATCTTGGGCGAAGGTTAAACCACCTCTCTGCTATTTCCACCAACACAGCCACCCACTAACCAAACTGAATAGGAGTTTGAGGCCATCCTGTCCTGATGTCACAGGGAGCAAAACACAAAAGAGTGCTAAGAGTTTTAGTGATCCACTGAGGTGAGGGGCCACTCAAAGAATCAGGATAAAATATCAAGAGCCTTTCCAACGTCTAGAGGCAGACGGGAGACATTTTTTTTGCACTGCGGCTCTCTGATAAGTAGTCCAGCAGATAAGATCACTTGGTTAACAGGGTCCAAAGCCTGAATTAATCATGGACTGAAATACATCCCTCTCAGCGCCACTGAAGAATAACCATCTATTCAACTTAACACAGGTCACAACTTAACACACATTATATGTGTGACTTGATAAAAGAAGAACATTGTGTTTCTGCCAGCATTTTGAGAACATTTTGGTGCATATGATCACAATGTACTTTACTAGAACACAAGGAGGGATGCACATCACAAGTAATTATATTATCATTCAGGGCTCTACAGTGCGACCATTTCAGTCGCATTTGCGACTGAAAACTACTGCGTGCGACTATGGAAAAATATTTTGGAGCACCTGTGCGACTAACCCGATCAGCATACTGGTGTTTGCGCTGAGGGAGCTTCAAAGGTTTCTAACGTACTAACAACTTATTTTTGCAGTGTTGAGTAATGTATCATAGACATATCCGCTCATTATAACAAACAAAGTGTAGACAGTGTAAATAAGAGATTCACTGTGAAGTGTAGAGAGCTGCGTTGATTATAATGGAGTTTTGTGAGATCGCGATGAACTAAGAGGAGTGACAGCTTTTAATGATTATTAAGGGAGTTTGCAAATGTGATATTGATTTAATACAACAGTACATTAAAAAGGAAGATAATATTATGTGACTTATATTGTCTGATTACTACACTATTGCCTGCAGAAGTTCTAAAAGGCCATGCATTGTTTTTTTTTTTTGTTTTTTTTCTTGTTTTCTCGTGATAACGACTTAATTTTCTCGTGATCTCGACATAACGAGTTGTTTTGTCGTGATCACGACTTAATTTTCTCGTTATCTCGACATAAAAGTTGTTTTGTCGTGATCACGACTCAATTTTCTCGTTATCTCGACATAACAAAAGTTGTTTTCTCGTTATCACGACTTAATTTTCTCGTTATCTCGACATAACAAAAGTTTTTTGTCGTGATCACGACTTAATGTTCTCGTTATCTCGACATGACATAAAAGTTGTTTTGTCGTGATCACAACGGGAGTTGTTCTCTAAGTTACACAACTACGCCAACAGGTGGCAGTCTAGAACTAAAAATGACTGATTGGGACCTGTATACTGTATATCCACCTTACTGTACATGTTCGGGACAGAGTAAGGACCTCTCCGTGATTTGTGCAGGCCGTTACTGACATTTAATTAACTTATAACTGTTAAATGCTTGAATAGAAATGATTATTTTTGCTTGAAAGTGTATCTGTTATCGTTACGTTCTTACTGCTGCACGACTGTCACTACCACAATAACATTCAGTGAAACTTATTGCTTATTAAAACCAATGTTGACGTCACTGTATATTATTCTGTTTGCAACCTATAGGCTATCTTTATTTGTGCATCTTTGAAGTACACGATTGTTAGTTAAGCGGGGATAATGTGTTTATGTAGAACGCGCTACAATTTGTAATGTGCATTTTTGTTCTTATTTTTAATCTTTATTGTTAATAAATATATACTGATAAGAAATGTGATTTATATATGTAAAAATGTGTCTAAGCTAATTTAGTTAAGCGATGTTATACAGTGTTGTAATATTTTCTACATTTCTTTGTAGGAAACCACACACACACACACACACACACACACACACAAATAAACACTCTTTTCAAACAGCATCCCAAGCTTGTAAGGCACATATCAATCACAACACATCCTACATGACTAATAAAAATCACAAACAAATTATATATAATTTTATTTCAAAACGAATGAGGAAAACAAAGTGAGTTGAATCCAAGCGGCTTTAGAACAATTCTCTGCATTCTTCTGAAGGCGCACCTGGGCTTTCGGTGTTGAATGCTCTGATGTTAGACCATTTAAACATGTTAATTACACAAACAAAATGTTTAGCATACTCTGGAAAAAAATCAACAGTGATTGATTAGCCTATATTTGTTTATTGTAGACTTTATTAGTACTACGCGAAGCAAAGAAATATCCATAACATAGGCTACAGTATAAAAGAGCGCACGGCTAGCTATCTGTCGATCAGATGCGCTTCAGAGTTACGTTCGTTACTATAGCAACAGCAGACTCACGACACATTGTGTTTTAAAAATCAATCATTGTAAAAAAAAAAAAAAAAATACACTTTCGTTATGTCGAGATCACGAGAAAATTAAGTTGTGATAACGAGAAAACAAGATAGAAAAATAATGCATAATGCATGGCCTCTTAGAACTTCCGTAATTGCCTTATTTTGCTCTATTTCATCAACGAAAATAGTTTGAAACAAAGTAACAGCTGAGCCGCTGCGCGTTTCCATTCAAACACAGCGGTGTTTCGTTTATGAATGAACTGCGTTTTTATCCGAATCTAGTGAATCAATGATTCAATTACACATTCATAAAGACAGTCACATGCTTCATTCCTGAATGAATCAGCTGTTCGAACGAATTAATTGAATGAATGATTCAGTGATCAAATCAGTGATTTGCCGCCACCTGCTGGGAGTTTTGGTTTAATTTTTAAAGTATCTTTTCTGTTATTTAAATAATTTAATATTTCTACATTCAAAATTTTATATTTAAAACATTAACCTCAACATGAATTTATAAATTTAATTGCACTCATGCGACCTCTGAGCCTCATTAAACGTCTGAAAATACACCTACAAGCCACTTGTGTGCTCTTCTGTGCCACCTCTGTAGTACAAATGTATTTCTTAAATACTGTTTTCATTTGATTGGTAACTTGTTCTTATTCTACTTATTCTACTTTTTATTCTGCTGTTTTAATTAGAAATGTTAAAAAGTTTATTAATATATTTTTTGAATTTGATAAATAAAAGTTGACATAATTTTAATAGAGTTAAAAAAATGCCATTAGAAAGGTAAAAACAAAATTCCCTGTAAATCATTTTAAGGAGTCAAAGATCACCTCGTAATGGGTAGGTTCATTTTTTATCAGAATTTTTAATTACTGATTAGAAAGTGCTCCTAAATTTTTGACCGTGCTCCTAAATTTTTTAAATTAGGAGCACAAGCGCTCCTAAAAAGAAAAGTAAGTGTAGAGCCCTGTCATCCAAACAGATTTTTTTAATTAATTAATTAATTTATTTTTTTAACCAACCAGTCTAACAAACCTCCACAAGACTCAAAAACAGCCTGTATATGCAATCTATTTGAAATAGCCTACTTAATCTTTGAATCAAAGTCAAATTCCATACTAAATGTCACCAAAAAATAGGCCATAAGCAATGTGCTTGCCTTGCATTATGATCAATAATCATAAAGGAATAGCACACCCAAAAATAGAGATTTGCTTAAAATGTATTCACCCCTGGACCATCGATAAAATTGTTTCTTCATAGAAAAATATTTGGTAAAATTTAACATTGCATCACTTGCTCGCCAATGGATCCCCTGCAGTGAATGGGTGCCGTCCGAATGAGAGTCCAAACAGCTGATAAAAATGTCACAATAATCCACAAGTAATCCACATGACTCCAGTCCATCAGTTAACATCTTGTGAAGCAAAAAGCTGCATGTTTGTAAAAAACAAATCCATCAAGGCATTTAAAACCATTACTTCTGGCCAAAATACCATAATCCATAATAACACTTCCTCCAGTGAAAAAGTCAATGTCATGTTGTCCGCTCACATAAAAATCCACTCACATATTTGTTTAGAATGATTTTGGACTGTTTTCGCTTGTAAATGGTGCTTGATCTGTGTATATTTCTCTCCTGATTCAGACAAGATGACTTTTTCACTAGAGAAAGCAATATTATGGATACAAATAGAGGATAGAGGACCTGGAGATTTTAGATGTAACAGTTTGAAGTTCATCTTAATGATGAATTTGTTTATTACAAACAACTTTTCATTCACAGTTGATTACTTGTGGATTATTGTGTTTTTACCAGCTATTTGGACTTTCATTCTGACGGCACCCATTCACTGCAGAGGATCCATTGGTGAGCAATTGATATAATGTAAAAATTATCCAAATCTGTTCTGCTGAAGAAACAAACTCATCTACATCTTGGATGGCCTGAGGGTGAGGACATTTGCAGCACTTTTTCATTTTTAGAATGTCAACCAATATAGACATATTTACTAAATGCAACAGGCAACAGGACCAATAAGCACAAACCTGAGAGCTTATTATAAACAGAATTTACCAAATAAATGTTACCCAACATAAAGTCAGCGCATGTCGAGGGTATCAACGTGCTTCTTGTTTATGAAAAGTAACTGTAAAATTGCAAGAAAACCTTGACATGTACCAGCAACAATACATTGTTTTATGGATATTCCATTTATTATGATATTGATATAGCAACCATTGTTGTCAAGTAAGTTTAATTTTTCCCTTTAAACTGGTATAAAATTTAATATCATAAGCTAGGGGTGGGTGATATACCACTAGACACGATTAACCGGTAGAAATTTGTCAACCGGTAGAGATTTTCAACTATTGTCTCGTTCAGTGTGGTTTTAAAACAAGTTATTTTAAGCCGTTGAAAAGCAATCAGCAGCGAAAGAGAACTCATTTCGCTATTCGCGTGCACTGTCTGAGAGACTTATTCTGAGCGCTGTCAAAGAGATGCGCGCGTGTGAAGATGGTGCTCATGGAGTGCGGGAGTATTGAGTTATTTTTGTCACTTTATAAGCCTTGAATGGTTAAACACACTCAGCAAACAGCTGAGAAAGAAACAAATGTGTAACAGTATGTGTGATAGCAGTCTAATATTCTATATATCTCAATGGTCTTGACTAAGTCACTTTTGTAACTTTAATAGGAAAAAATCTATATTTAACTTACACAGTGAAGAATATGCAGTGTTTTTAAACATTTGATTATCTTATATAATGTATGTAGCATTTCTTATTTCATTTGTTCTTCAGTAGTTTTTTTTTTTTAAATTGACAGTGACGACAATAATTCTGAAATTTCTATGGGATCAAAAATGTTCATATCATTATCAACATTTTATCACCTTATTTAAAGCAAAAGTAGCTATATTGTGATATACAGGTGCAGCTCAATAAATTAGAATGTTGTGGAAAAGTTCATTTATTTCAAGTAATTCAACTCAAACTGTGAAACTCGTGTATTAAATAAATTCAATGCACACAGACTGAAGTAGTTTAAGTCTTTGGATCTTTTAATTGTGATGATTTTGGCTCACATTTAGCAAAAACCCACCAATTCACTATCTCAACAAATTAGAATATGGTGACATGCCAATCAGCTAATCAACTCAAAACACCTGCAAAGGTTTCCTGAGCCTTCAAAATGGTCTCTCAGTTTGGTTCACTAGGCTACACAATCATGGGGAAGACTGCTGACCTGACAGTTGTCCAGAAGACAATCATTGACACCCTTCACAAGGAGGGTAAGTCACAAACATGCATTGCCAAAGAAGATGGCTGTTCACAGAGTGCTGTATCCAAGCATGTTAACAGAAAGTTGAGTGGAAGGAAAAAGTGTTGGCGAAAATAATGCACAACCAACCGAGAGAACTGCAGCCTTATGAGGATTGTCAAGCAAAATCGATTCAAGAATTTGGGTGAACTTCACAAGGAATGGACTGAGGCTGGGGTCAAGGCATCAAGAGCCACCACACACAGAGGTGTCAAGGAATTTGGCTACAGTTGTCGTATTCCTCTTGTTAAGCCACTCCTGAACCACAGACAACGTCAGAGGCGTCTTACCTGGACAAAGGAGAAGAAGAACTGGACTGTTGCCCAGTGGTCCAAAGTCCTCTGTTCAGATGAGAGCAAGTTTTGTATTTCATTTGGAAACCAAGGTCCTAGAGTCTGGAGGAAGGGTGGAGAAGCTCAAAGCCCAAGTTGCTTGAAGTCCAGTGTTAAGTTTCCACAGTCTGTGATGATTTGGAGTGCAATGTCATCTGGTGGTGTTGGTCCATTGTGTTTTTTGAAAACCAAAGTCACTGCACCCGTTTACCAAGAAATTATGGAGCACTTCATGCTTCCTTCTGCTGACCAGCTTTTTAAAGATGCTGATTTCATTTTCCAGCAGGATTTGGCACCTCCCCACACTGCCAAAAGCACCAAAAGTTGGTGAAATGACTATGGTGTTGGTGTGCTTGACTGACCAGCAAACTCACCAGACCTGAACCCCATAGAGAATCTATGTGGTATTGTCAAGAGGAAAATGAGAAACAAGAGACCAAAAAATGCAGATGAGCTGAAGGCCACTGTCAAAGAAACCTGGGCTTCCATACCACCTCAGTAGTGCCACAAACTGATCACCTCCATGTCACGCCGAATTGAGGCAGTAATTAAAGCAAAAGGAGCTCCTACCAAGTATTGAGTACATATACAGTAAATGAACATACTTTCCAGAAGGCCAACAATTCACTAAAAAAAAATATATATATATATATATAATTTTTATTTATTTATTTATTTATTTTTTATTGGTCTTATGAAGTATTGTAATTTGTTGAGATAGTGAATTGGTGGGTTTTTGTTACTTCAGTCTGTGTGCATTGAATTTATTTAATACACGAGTTTCACAATTTGAGTTGAATTACTGAAATAAATGAACTTTTCCACGACATTCAAATTTATTGAGATGCACCTGTAAATCATTACTGTGAAATAAAATTACTCATATTGTGATAAGATTTTGGTCATATCACCCATCCCTACCATAACCAAAAAACAGGCTTTATTGTCATATACCAGTTTGACCTGACAGACAGTAGCCTACACAAAACTACTTACTACGGTAAAATGAAATAATTTTGTTTCTGCTACATGCAGGTCTACACACTTTTCAAAATAATTTATTATATGTAAGATTCAACAACAGTAATTTTAAAGTAGCCTTTGTAAATATTATAAAGCAAAATATAAATGTGCCAAAAAAGGTAAATGACAAATACTACCTATGTTGAGAAGCAGCAGCAGTGTGGTTTAGTTGACCAGCCTCATACATACCTACAAAAAATAGTCGAGAATGTGATTCTATAAACCTAATTTAATTTTTTGAAGCTCACAAACACAGAAAACCTGAACCCATAGACTTCTTGGATGAATATATAGCACCACCAGAGGCTGGATCAGGTCAGGAAGAAGCTATAGGTTCCACAAGACCCAAGACTAAGCCTGGTTATTGCTTACTTGTGGATGAAAACAAAAATTGAACCCCGAAGGCTCTACAACACCCGAAGCTTAAGAGCAAAATTGCTATCAAAACTGGATTTGGTCCCATGGGATACGCTAAACTGTTGTTGTGTTACTCCGGGAGCAGAGCAGGATCAGTGATCCTACAGTTCCACAGATGCAGAAGAGACCGCAGATGCGTGATGGCAGCGGAGATTCGGCTGTCGACGGAGACTGCAGCTGAATTGATGAGTGGGCCGGTGAGGGAGTGGTGAAGAGCGCCTGCTGCTGCTGCTGCTGTCTGTGATGTTGAATGAACGACAGTAGGGTTTAACGGGCATCTCTCATTTCTCTCAGCTGTCATGATTCAAACAGCCACAAGCAAAAACACCGGCTGTGTAACCTCACAACCAACAGTCATGCACGAATAAAAAAAAACATTCACTGTAAAAAAAACATTCAAAAGAATAAACCCCAAAGAAAACATTAATTTAAGATAATTATAATATAATATATGGAGATATTTGATTAGCTTTAGAGGTATAAAGTACAAAATGTACACAGAGAAGTATATATGAATAAATACATGTTATGTTCTTCAACTACATATTTCAACTATTTGTTATCTGAAGATAACATTAGAACTACGTTCATTCTTTATTTTGTGCTACATTTTAAAATGTCTTTTAAAATGTTTTGTTTTGTCTGTCTCAGACCCAGACTTTTAATCTTGATAATAATAACAACAATAATAATAATAATAGCAACAACAAAATATTGATTGATTGATTGATTGATTGATTGATTTTGTGGAAAGTAATTCCAAGTAATGAATAGAGGGTTCAGAAGTTAATTTGTTTTAAATTTCATTTATTTTGTATTTATTTAATTATTTATTTATTTATTTTTGGTAACAATGTCTCTTTTGATCAATTTAATGCATTACTGCTGAATAAAATTAATAACTTCAAACTACTGAGTGGTAGTACACAAATGACAATTGTCCCTCAGGCATCAGTCACACACAACAAAAATCTTAAATGTTAAAAGATTAAATGTTTGCTTAAGACAAAATCTAGCAAGAGATAAACACTCCTATACAACAGTGATTTGAACACAGATTCCAATTTAAAATCTGTGCACTACTTGAAACATGACTTTAATCATCAGTTGACTATTCTGAACAACCTGGTTTTTTGCTATTGATATAAAAATTACAAATATGGGTCACATCTGAACAGTACATGATGCCGGTACAGTCACCTTATAATCCAAAAGCTGTAAAAAGTGGCTCTACAAAATAAAAAGAATTCATGCAAACTTTTTTTTTTTTTTTTTTTTTTGTCACAACGTCTCATTAATTTGAGTTTCAGTGTTCTGAGATTAGAACAACTTGACTCTGTAAAATGAGAGAATTGTTTATGGGTCTGAATATTTATGCAGGCATTTTCTAGGACACCAGTACATACTGTACATTCTCTCCTCTTTAATTGGAGTCCTTGAGAAGACAAAGGAAAGAAATAGGAAAAAACATCTAGCGTGAACAGTCGGTTGTGTAACAGCGGAGCCGATGATGCGCGGGCCTATAAATACAGACTGGCAGCAGCAGTGCATCGTGGGCCAGTGTTTCCCCTCAGCCCACTCGGCTTTGTTTATTCCCAACCGCCTGGCTTGTTATGCCTCTGCACGGCTTTGACATTGGCGGAGAAATCAGGAAACACAATGCACAGCACCAACTCCCTCACGGACTTTGACCGATGCCTCCCTCGCTGTATGTGTGACTCCCTCGTACGAGAAAACAAACGATCAATTTGCCATACATCGGCCGTTTCATTGGCAGGTACAGTTACGATGCTTTCCAGTTCAGTAACCACAGAATAACAAATGTTTCCTCCGTGCGAGATGATGCAATGATTAATGTTGCTGCCATGTCCTGTGAATAATTTCACCTGGTAGCCTAGAGCTAGTGTAACCCGCAACACCTCCGCTGTCATTTGTCCTTAGTATGAATTCAGCTCAGCTCAGTTGTCAACCAATCCATTCACTCCCGGCTTACTAGTTAAAGTATTGCCTGGAGTAGTTGAAGGGAAGATGCAAATGATAAACACATATAATGTGAAGATAAGGAGAAAGAGACAGGCAGAGTTGGGTCTCATCTAAATTGTTAGATAATGTATCTGAATGAGTTGCGTGTATCTAGCCTTTCCGGAGAATTCTGCCATGCATTTTCTAAGCTTCTAATGAAACAATATATCACCTTCTCTACCCACGTTCCTCAGCCTGGGTGCGAGCTTGCTAACACTTCGGCTTTCATCTTCTAGATGTGGGAGATATTATTCATAAAGTGTAAAAATCAACTCTTCATCTATTTACTGCAAGCCCACAAAGCGGAGAGCAGAAAACGGAAGCCCTTGGGAGAAAGTCACTAAGACCAGCCATATCAGCGCTGTGTCAGAAAATACAGTTGGTTTAAAACAAACTAGTTTACTCAAAAAAAAAAATTCTGTCAGCAGTTACTCACCCTCATGTTGTTTTAAAACTGTATTTACGGTGGCCCAGTAGTGCACAACACAACAAAATCTCCACAACACAACAGAGACAAGCCACAACACAATGAAATTAGTACAGCACAACGGAAACAAGCCACAACACAACGAAATTAGCACAACACAACAGAGACAAGCCACAACACAATGAAATTAGTACAGCACAACGGAAACAAGCGGCAACACATCGGAAACAAGTCGCAACACAGCGGAAACAAGCCACAACACAACAGAAACAAGCCTCAACACAACAAAATTAGCACAACACAACAGAAACAAGCCAAAACACACACACACACAAAATTTGCACAACACAACAGAAACAAGTTGCAACACAACGGAAAAAGACACAACAAAATTAACGCAACACAACTGAAACAATTCGCAACACAATGGAAACAAGCCACAACACAACACAATTAGCCCAACACAACGGAAACAAGTCGCAACACAATGGAAACAAGCCACAACACAAAGAAATTAACACAACATAACAGCAACAAGCCACAACACAACAAAATTAGCACAACACAACAGAAACAAACCACAACACAACGAAATTAGCACAACACAACAGAAACAAACCACAACAGAATGAAATTAGCATAACACAACAGAAACAAGCCACAACAAAATTAGCACAACACAACAGAAACAAACCACACCACAACAAAATTAGCGTAACACAATGGAAACAAGGCACAACACAATGAAATTAGCACAACACAATGGAAACAAGGCACAACACAATGAAATTAGCACAACACAATGGAAACAAGGCACAACACAATGAAATTAGCACAACACAATGGAAACAAGGCACAACACAATGAAATTAGCACAACACAATGGAAACAAAGCACAACACAGTGACATTAGCACAACACAATGGAAACAAGCCGCAACACAATGAAATTAGTCCTATGGGTTGTGTTGTAGCGATTTTGTTGTGTTGTGGGTATTTTGTTGTGATGTGCACTACTGGGCCACCATATGTATTGAGTTTTGTGAAACAAAAAAAGGAAATATTTAGCAGAATGTCCAAGCTGCTGTTTTCCAAACAGTTAAAGTAAATTGACCCTTGGAATTGTAAGGAATTTAGCAATTCCAGTTCCTTAACAGTTCCAATTAATGATTCTTTTGAACTTGAGATTCAGTGATCAGATTCACTTTTTCTAAAATACTTTTTTTTTTTTTTTTTTTTTTTTTTTTTTTTTTTTTACTAAATGCTACATTTTAAAATGCTACAAAACTCATAATATGATTTTACTACACACTGTGATATTAACAAGCAATAATTGTACTGATTTTGATTTCACAAGCTGTAAGTTTAACATAACATAACATATAACAGATTAATTGAGAAACTTCAACTAATTCATGAGGGTTTGTGATTCCCTCATTTGTTGAGAATCGGACTTCACTGGTTGTACTATATGTTTTGATTTACATTGAATTCTACATGTTTTAGAGTGTCAATGATCAGTATAATGTGCACATAAATGCTTAAGGGAGTAGAACATAAGAGGGAACGTGATGAATCAAACATCTAATAAAGCAAAAACAAAGGAAACAAAAAAAGCGGTCCTCAGCTATGTGTGTTACAGAAGCATATTTGAGAAATGATGTTGTGGAGAAAGCAGATTTCAGAAAAAATGTGCTAGAATAATCTGATATTAATTGTGATCTCAAATCATCAGACGTCATTACTCCACCACCAGCGTGTCATGTCATTATGATAGTCATATATTATTGAACCAACATGGTTCAAATGACAAAGATGTGATCATGTTATAGTACTATGGTATTGGTCAGATTCAATTCAAATTGAAATGACTAAATTTTGCCAAATTTTGCAGACCATCTTAATGCAGGAAACACTTTCAGAGTATTTTACTTCGGAGTTCTGCTCTTCAAGTTGAAAGTTATTAGAACTGAACAGCATGAAAATTTGGTTCCGGCATTTTTTATTTTTGTAAATGGAAAATAAATGCCTTCACAACAGCTAAATGTCTACTTTTGGGTTGCACAAAATTTTGCAAGATTGGAACAATATGAATGAATGATGACAGGATTTTCATTTTTATGTGAAGTATTCCTTTAAGCATTCCAAGTTTGGATTTAATAGTTTTCATATTGTCTTTTTCCTCTGTTTACTGACATTTCAAGAATGCAGGGCAGAGCTGATGTATTTAAGTAGCAAATCATCAGGAAGCTCATGGGGAAATGGTTTGATTTTAATGTGGTGCGACTGTATCAACGGTTGAAATGACTATGATGCAAGCACACAGGTAAAGGTGGCCCAGGAGATGTTTACGCAGGCTGAATGTTCCTTTCATTAACAGCACAGCAATGTTTATTTATACTTTCGGCATTTCTGCAATGCCCAACGGGCTGCTGGAGTGTCCTGTGATGATGAGCTAGTGTAATCACCGAGGCCAGCTTGTGATTTATAGCTTACAGCACAGAACCTAAAAACAGATGCTCTTTAGAGCACTTGATTTCTACAAGTTTACAAGCCCTGTAAAGCACTGCAGTAAGTGAAGGTCTGGCATTATTTGGGGCTTCAGCAGAATTCTGTGTTTACGCAGGACCACTGAACTGTAATTGGAAAAGACTTCAGGAAACTCACAGGTAGGTAATTTATCACAGATTCAGGAGGGATTTTATGCCACGAGTCCCACCAGGGTGTAAATGCTGGCCTTTAATGTTTTAAATAGCATAATATTCTTGAGACTGTGGTTATTGAGGAATAGTTCACCCAAAAATTTTCATTTGCAAAAAGTTTACTCACCCTCAGGCCAGCCAAGATGTAACTTGTTTTTTCATCTGAACAGATTTGGAGAAATTTAACATTATACGTCACTTGCTCACCTCTGCAGTGAATGGGTGTCGTCAGAATGAGAGTCCAAACAGCTGATAAAAACATCACAATAATCCATAAGTAATCCACATGACACCAGTCTGTCAATTAATGCCTTGTAAAGTGAAAAGATGCTTGTTTGTAAAAAACAAATTAATCATTAAGACATTTTTAACTTTAAACCATTGCTTCTTTCATTGCCAAAATATGAGTCCTTTATTATTGCTCTCTCCAATGAAAAAAAAGTTGTTGCGTCTGAATCAGAAGAGAAATATGCACAGATCAAGCACTATTGACAAGTGAAAACAGTCCAAAACAGTATTAAATCATCAAATTATGTTGGTGGATTATGATGTGAGAAGAAAACAGGATGCACTTTTTTGTCAAAAAAGCTATTATATTTTATACTATGGGGGCTATTAAGGAAAAAAAAAATGTTTATAACAAATGTTTTGAAATGTTTTTAACAAATGTTTTGAAACAAATGTCTTGAAATTCATAATCTGAACAATGTCTTAAAGTGTCATAACCATAGTATAAGTGGAATAATTGACTCCAGATTGTTTAATTATTGAAAAAATAATGCACACTCAAATTCAATCCAATGCCGTATTATTCCTTACTTATGATCTCATATTTTGGACAGATGTAAAGCGATAGTTTTAAGTTAAAACACCTAAATGATGGATTTGTTTAATATAGGCACACAGTTTTTTGCTTAGCAAGAGGTTAGTTAATGGACTGGAATTGTGTGGATTACTAGTGGAATATTGTGATGTTTTTTTATCAGCTGTTTGGACTCTTATTCTGACGGCACCCATTCACTATAGAGGATCCACTGATGAGCAAGTGATATAATGCTAAAAAAAAAAAAAAAAACTGTTCCGATGATGAAACAAAGATCTACGTCTTAGATGGCCTGAGAGTAAGTACATTTTAATTTTTGGGTGAACTATTCCTTTAATGATTATCTTATTTATTTATTTATTCACCATGCAACCAATAAAGAACATTTATCAAGTACTAAAAGACCACCATCTTTAGCAGTGCCTGCCAGGTCAAGTAATATTGCTCATATTTTGATTTGAGCAAACCGTTAAACTTCAGAGCACAATTTGCAACAACTAACTAACTAACTAACTAAATAAATTAATACATAAATACATACATACTGTAAATACTATTCAGGACACCTAGGCAACCACCTTAATGTTGTATATTTTTGGGGGCAAGAATAAAATGAACTGCATGTTGTCAGCAGGTTGTGAATGATGTGGCAGTATAATAAAGTTTCACTAAATAATGAAAATGTATAATGACTTTAGAGCAATGGAGCAGTACACTTGTGTGTTTTATGGCAGGCTGATGTGAAGTAAAATGCTATGACACAAATCACCATAACTGGCTTATTTGCATGTCATGTTAAAATTACATATCTCTAAAGGGTATAAGTAAAAGGCTAAACCCTTTCAACAATGTATTCCTACATGTTTTTTTTTTTTTTGGTCTACCTAACCTGTATACAATGAAGAAGAATAAATAGATGCTGTAATTTCAACAATCATTTTAACAGAACTGCTACAAAAAAAAAAAAAAAAAAATGAATAGAACTTCAATATAGTACTTTTAGTGTTAATAAAATGTAACATATGTAAGATAAGTTATTCTTATTTTTATTGTTTTGTTTCCATCCAAATCATGGAAGTCAGTGGTAACCAATATATATATATATATATATATATATATATATATATATATATATATATATATATATATATATATATATATATATATATAGTGATTAATTTCATCAGGCAGCACTAGTTCTGCTTCTAAACAGCTTAATATACATGACTTGTTCAGCTAAACATTATCAGGGAAAACATAAATATAACCCCACTAATTTATTTAAACTTGCTTTGCATGTTGTGTGTGATTATTATCATCAACAAAATTAATGCATCTCTTTCCAAAGTTCAGAACCAGACCACACAATGCTGCTGTTCTTTGCTCATTTGATAAAATAGTCAAGGCTGTTCTGTATGCCTTTGAAATGATTCAAAGTGAATGTTTTCTGTTTTTTACTCACTGTATTGTGATGTGTACTTCGCATCAGCCTCATTTGTACCCTGGGATTAAAACGAGAAGCTTAATCACACAAATCAGCAGAACTGGTGTTCTCTGGAATAGTCTTTGTAGAATAAGAGGATTTGGGTTGCAGTTCGGCTCTGGATGATAGAGATTGTTTATGGTGACGGAGACGCGCTCATAATCCCATTAAAACGAACTACAGGGCAGATCTCAGCTCAGTTTGTTGTGCTCATTGCGACCGTTTGCATGCCATTCTTACATCAGTTGCATCGCTCGTGTAGCGAAAAGCGAACAGATTGCAGGAAGAAAGCTGGACTAGATTCAGTGAGCCTGTATGTGTTGTAACATAGTTGAACTGATTGTGTAGGTATTTTCTGCGAGTAACACGCTATGGGTTTGCTTGTGAAAGTACAAAGTGTTTTTCTTGGCAAGGGGCATAAATAAAGCAGAGTGCATAAGACCCTTCGGTGAATTAGTGTGTAAAGAAAGGGGAAAGGGTTTGATGGAAGATGTTATATGGAAGGACTCATAGAACCACATGATTAAAGCAGCATCTCCAAAAGGCCAGATCCCACACAACTAGTATATCATTTTCCGGAACTTTATTAGAGTAATATATCAGGTTTCCGCATGTCCGTAGCTCATGGGTTTGGGTTTTGGACTGACATTTCATATCTTGAATGGCTGAATAGCAGGTTGTCGTTCATCTTGAATATACTTTTAAAGGGACAGTGCACTTCAGAATTACAGTATATGATGATAGAGATTTCATCTTGAAATTTTTATGCTTCGGATGACGTGATATGGTTTGTGTGGCCATACAAGATGTAGATGAGTTTGTTTCTTCATCAGAAATGATTAGAAGAAATATAACATTAGATCACTTGCTCACCAATGGATCCTATGCAGTGAATGGGTGCCGTCAGGACGAGAGTCCAAAAAGCTGATAAAAACACCACAATAATCCACAAGTAATCCACACCACTCCAGTCCATCAATTAACGTCAGTGAAATTAAAAGTTGTGTATTTGTAAGAAGCAAGTCTATCATTAACATCTTTTTTTTTTTCTTTTGTTTTTAACTTCAAACCATTGCTTCTATCCATAATATTGCTTATCAGCTGTTTGGATTCTCATTCTGACAGCATTCATTCACTGCAAAGGATCCATTGGTGACAAGTGGTGTAATGCTAGTTTATTTATTTATTTATTTAAGAATCGTAAAAGACTCAATCTCCACTATAACTTTTTGCAACAAGCTTGGGCATTTTCACTTTTGGATAAACAGTTCTTTTAAGTATATGGAACAAAAAAGTTTAACCTTTTCAATATTTTGAGGTCATCTATTGTTTTTAGGTATGCTGTATTCTATAATACCCAAAGACAACATTAATATGAAACACCAGAGATTGCCACTCCCTAAAAATCCATTTCCTATTATCTCACCTGCAACAGTTGTGGCGTGACGATCACTTCAAATCCTATTTTGGTCAGGCAGCTTCAGCCAGCTCAATCTACTGTTTCACCAAGGCACGGTGAGAATAGAACACTTCAGTAAGCACACCTTCCAAAAAATGCTGTAAAAAATATAGACTTTTTCCAGAATTTGGGAACAGCAACAATTACATGGGCAATAATTATAACAACTGATTTTAATCTGTTGACCTCATATACTCATTATATACTCAAATACTGGAATATTCTAAAAAGTTTGAGACATGTAGTTTAAAATTATATTATATTATATGTAAGCCTCTGTCAAATCCAGGGTAAAGTCTTTAGCTGGGTTTTCACAGCCAGGGTCACATATATTATATTATATTATATTATATTATATTATATTATATTATATTATATTATATTATATTATATTATATTATATTATTTTATTTTATATGATATTATATTATTGTCACGATTCACACAAGGAGCAAGGGAACGAAGGCGCGAGGAGACGAGGAGATACAATTCTAACAATATTTAATGGAATCCAAAAGCCAAGGAACATAGAGAACATGGCGACATCGAATGATGTTTGACAGTGGATGCTAGAGACAGGGAAACACAGGGCTTAAGTAACCAGGAGTAAATGAGGATAATTAATAAAACACAGCTGGAAACTAATTAACTAAATGAGAACTAAATGAGAACAGGAAACAGGAAGGACCAAATATGGCCATAAGGGAGCACATGGGGAACGAAACACAAGACATAACACAACACAAGCTTGACATGACGCCCCCCTCTGGAACATGCGTCCTCACACCACATACAACATCAAAGAGGTGGGAGGGTGGGCGCCTTGGAGATCCCTCAGGACAGGCTTGGACATGACAGGATGCCTCCAAGGTGGTCCCAGATCCGGGTACAATGGCGGAGCAGACAGTTCAGGTTGCAGGGAACTCGGGAGGCCATGGCGAGACAGCCTCCGGGGCCTTGGCTAACGGCCCGCTCCCTTCGGCCAGAGCCATATAAACCCCCCACCATATAAAGCGAGGAGACGAGGAGAGACAATTCTAACAATCTTTAATGGAATCCAAAAGCCAAGGAACACAGGGAACATGGAGACATCGAATGACGTTTGACAGCGTACGCTAGACACAGGGAAACACAGGGCTTAAGTAACCGGGAGTAAACAAGGATAATTAATAAAACACCGCCTCTAGTGTTCATTTCTGTTGGAAACTGCAGTGATATGTACTTATTGGTACGTATTTCACGTCTTGCAAAAAAGTTCCCACAGGTACGTTTTCGTTATGAGATCAGGTAGCAATTAACATAAAGAAATAAAATTAAATAATACTATCTAAAAAAATCTGAACATGGCAATCACTACTGGGAATAATAGGAATTACAAAAAAAAAACCTCAACTATAAAATGAACTCATTACAGTAATGAGAATTTTTGGGGAAAATGTGCTTAATTGTCTGAAAATAATGCCAATGCAAAAATCTTAATGGTCCTAAAATAGGGTTTATTTTCTTTTTGCACAATACATTTTCTTTTTGTTTTTCTTGTGATTTTGGTGTGAAATGAGCCGTTTTGTGAAATTCAAACATAAAAAATTTCAAACACTTTTTCCCATTATAAATTATATTTTTTGTATCTAAGAGTTAGCAGATGTTGGAAGGCAGAGATTGCCAAGCACAAAAGTTTATTGCGTGTAATTAGCTCTCCCTAATCAACTTTATAAATTTAATGACACTTGAAATCATCTCCACCATGCGAGATGTTTGAGAGTAATGCTCTCTCAAGCAAGAGTCCTATAATCTGCCATCAATTAGCTATTTCAGTTCAATTAACCATCACAACACAGGAAGAGGTGCAGCCGGATGTCCAAAACGAGGAAACTATAAATCACGCTCTTAAAGGGATGCTCACCTCCGCCTGTCTGGGTTTCACTTCTAAACAGTTTGCTTTTATTTTCTCCCAGAACAGGCTGAGCTCTAGCAAGATAGTAATTAACCTTGCTGGTCATTAAAAGTAACACAGCGTGAAGAATTTACAAAGTCTGGCCCATTAAGCGTGCTGGGTTTAGAAGTTTTTAAATTACCCTACCTTTCTTCTATTGGACTCCAGAGTGTAAGATCTGTAAATCTGGAATGGTAGATGGACCGGAACCAAGACAATGCATCCAGGTCTCTGCTGTGTGTATCCAATATAACCTTTCTGACATTGGGAACTTCACTCATCCTTATATGAGAGACTGCTGAAGTCTCTCAAGACTTTGAGAAATCGTCTGGCTTCATGGGAAGGTCACTCTAAAAGAGGCAGACATCACTCACAGTGACAGCACTAGAACAATCGTTTCACTAAAATCTGCCATTACAAACCTCCTCTCATTTCAGAAATGATGGCTGCAAATGAATACTGAATGTGGTGATAAATTACTGTTACAATCAGATATCTGCATGTTTAATACAGCAGTAATTCACACCCCCAAATGAGTGACAGATCTATGTTAATAATAAAACAGCTGTAAAAGAAAAAAGGTAAAATGCAAATATAATACAGGCTATAAGTAAATATACCATTTACCATTTTTAATTCAATATCAAATAAAATAACATTATTATTATTATTATTATTGTTATTGTTATTGTTGTTGTTGTTGTATAAAAGTTATTAAGTACATTTTATTACTACAATAAATAAATAAATATTAATTGTTGCAAATTGATATTCATTTAGGGACATTTCTTTTTTTTTCAATTGTACTTTTTAAAAAATAAATTACTCAAATATGGGAATATTATGTAAAGATTTGAAACACATATTTCAAATAAGAATAAGAATAAGAAAATTTAAATCAAATCTCCACCTTCTTGTGACTAACTGATTGTAGGTTTCTTTATAATCATATATTTCTAAACTGTTTTTTTCTTCAAAAATCTAAAAGAAAGAAAGAAAGAAAGAAAGAAATACATAATGTGTGCCATTTTCCTTTATGTGTGATTGTGGATTTTCTTTTTTTATTTTCTTCTCTTCTCTTTTCTTTTCTTTTCTTTTCTTTTCTTTTCTTTTTTAATTAATTATTTTTTAATTTTATTATTTTTTATTGTTGCTTTCAAAAATGGAAATATCATAATATCATATAAAAAAATCTGAGACATAGTGGCAAAAAATAAATAAATAAATAATATAATAAATAAATAAATTAAATAATGAAAAAAATAAATAATAATAATAATAATAATAATAATAATAATAATAATAATAATAATAATAATAATTTAATTAAAATGTGTTACAACATTTCCCAGTCTCCTTTATGACTAATTGCTTGTGGATTTCCTTATTTTGTATCCACAGACCTAAAAATGAGTGACTATGCAATTATTTGCAAAGGTCAATATCTTTTCCTGAAAGGTTTTGTAAATTAAATAAGACACTTTCATTAATTCTTGGCCAACTTGTTATCTGTGTTTGTGATAGTTTCTGTCATGTGTCCCCAAATCCTTTCCACCAAACTGGCAAAATAATTAAAAGGAGAGTTCTCCTAAGACTAATTAACGCTCAAAGTGGAAAGGTTATTTTACTGGTAAAGTATGTGCCTCCCTTAAAAAGGGTATTCACTAAAGACTTTTGGGCCAGAATCAAGCCAGACAGGTGTTAAAATACTTTGCTTTGTTTTTGATAATTACAGCATGTCCCTGACTTTCTCTTATCATAGACTTTTAGTATAAAAGTTGTTACAGCATAAAGTTATGTTTTCCATTGGACTGGTATTATTATTAGTCTAGTTAAAATGTTTTGACACTTGGCTTGAACCTTGTTCTTTTCCACCCTGTTCCCTCTTGCATATATGTTTGGGTCTGAATCACAGTCCACGTGCGTCATCAGCATGAATACCGGTGTGATTACTAGGGGCAGCTGTTTATCACTAGAAGTAGGTGATGACTCAGGAGAAGATGCCAGTTTCGCTGTTATTGAAGTATTTGTCCCTTGAACAACAGTGCTTGTGTCTCTCAGCCACAGATGCATTGCGAGAGATGTGAAGAATGTGAGTTGTCTCTGAATGCAAATTATCTGGAGACAAGCAGCTAATGAGTGTGACCAGAAGCATACAAATAAATAATATGATTTACTTACATTACACATCAATGTGTAATTGGAAAAAAAAAAAAAAATAAATAAATAAATAAAAAATAATATATATATATATATATATATATATATATATATATATATATATATATATTTTGCAAAGGAAGATGAGATGAAGATGTTTAACTTTATTTATAAACAAAAACTAAGAAAGTAATCCAACAATTATTCAAACTAAGGCACAGGAGAGAATGTACCTGCTTTACAAACATTAGCAAAGACAATACGGTGGCATGTAGCACGAAGCAAGATGAACAAACTCTGAGTTTCAGAGTAGGTTTAGAGTTGACAAAACCAAACATATCCAACCTGGTTTAGATCAGGTTCAGCGGGCTCACAACGCTCAATATAAACATTCTCTGTCAACTCAGGGTTGATCCAGAGTTTGTGATTAACTCTGGAGCATGTGCTCCTGGAAGTGTGACACCTGCTTTAAACAGCCAATCATACGGAACATGAAGAGAGGTTGATTCACATCTCGCGAGAGTTGGCACAAAAAAATAATTAATTTAAATACACTTACAAGGCAGGAACAAACACTGCTGCTGCAGCAAACGTTTGAGAAGCCAGCAGAAAGAAAATAACTGACTATGCAAAAGAATCAGCTGAATTTAATAATTTATATACTTTCACAAAGAGCTTAAAATTAAATACATATTGTTTAGTCATTTTAAAAGCTTTATATATTGAAACTTATTTATAGGCAAAATTTATATTTAAATGAATTCAAATGCTAATTTAATATTAATTGCCAGCTCATATAATATTTGTTTAAATATTTTATATAATTATGAATAATTATAATTCATATGATATTAATATAATAAATAATTAGCAGCAAAAGGGAATTTTGTCTCTGAAATTCTTCTACTCTAAACTGTTTTAATTTGAAGCGAGAGATATGGGGTAGTGGCTTAAATGCATCTGATATGTCACTTTACTGACAGCTGATTGGTCCAGTTTAGGTTTGTGATCTCTAACCCAGAATAAAACCTGCTCTGGAGCAGGATAGCCATGTAGCGTAAGTTACCATGGCGATGAAACCCGCTCAAAACCAACCCACCTTCTTGAGCCTGAAAACTCAGAGTTTGCTCAAACTAAACGTGAACTTACCTGGGTAAAAACTTAAACTGTCTTTGTGCTACAGGCCACAGGACATTGAACTGAACCAAACAAAGAGCACACAGGATAACAAGAACCTAAACAAGACACAGTTGATTATGATTGGTGACCATGGGGGAAAAAAAATAGACACGGGGAAAACAAGAAACTAACAAAATAAGGGGCCACAACACCATTTCAACTAAAAACTTATGATGCATTTTGGCCGTTTATTTACACGATAATGGTGTTTTGGGAGACTGAAAACATAAAAGCTTTTTTTTTTTTTTTTTTTTTTTTTTTTTAAAGCAGGTTTAAAAGTGCAAGTTTCCGAAAATAATGCTGTTATCGTCTCAGGGTAAACAAAACTTTTCAAAAACGCAAATGAAAAACTTTACTGCTTTATAGTTGTTGTGTAACCCTAAATGTCCTTGGAAATGTAAACAGAAAACCAACCAAAACATCACAAAAGCAACTTTGATTTGTAAATTATATATTTTGCATTCAGAATGTAATTTATTCCTGTAATTTATTACTCCTAATTTATTCTGACATGCTGATTTGATGCTCAAGAAACATTTCTTAAAAACAAGAAAAAGAGCAGCATTTATTTGAAATAGAATATTGGAATAAACTGATCAATTTAAGGCAACTTTAACTTGATAAAAAACTTAAATAACAGTTTCAAAATCATTATTTTGGTACACACTGACTTCTAATAAGGCATTCTAATAATGTTCTCGGATTATATAATAGTGTGTTCACACCAAAAGTGAAGTGAATATTTGCACCGCATTACCCGCGGGATGTTTTTCTCATCACTCGTACCAGTAAAAGCCCAAGCGGCAACCTCCCGGTCTCTCTCGTGAAACCAACACGGAAGTGACTAAAACTGCAATTCTTTGACTGGCCGCTAGAGTCTGGCTCCAAAAGGGAGTCAGTCCCATAGACCTCACATGTTAAAATGTCCAACTTTACAGCAGAAAAAAAAAAAGTGTTTACAACCTGGTACAAAAAGTGGTTTTGGTCTATGTAGGTAATTGTGCCCTTCATGATAACTGTGAGGGGGGTGATTTTTTTTTTTTTTAGAACTCATCCATTTAAATTATATTAAGCCTGCATAATTATATTAAGTTCTGCATAATTAAGGGCGTGGCCACTTGAGTGACAAGTGGATTGCCGCTTCTGTCGCCACCGTTGAGCTAGATGGGTGTGGTTTCAGTAACCAGCTCCCGCCTCTTTTCTCATTTTCGATTATCCGGGAGTGATGCACGGTGATGCGCGGTGACGCGCTGCCAAGATGGCGACGGCCGGCTCCGCCTACTTTGAGCTTCAAAAACGCTCTTCAGGAACCTACGGGTGACGTCACAGACACTACGTCCATGTTTTTAAACAGTCTATGGTAAAAACAAACAAAAAAAAAAAAACATTTTCTGATACAACTGACGTCAAATCGGACATGTCAATAAGCTCTTCGCTTGAAATTTTTCAACTTGTGCGGAAGACTCAACTGAGGCGAATATTGCGCACTTGCGGCAAACGTGTCACCCAGTTCACGCCATTTGCATCGCCCCGGCGTGAATTCATATTTAATCGCGTCTTTGCATTGATTTTATATGTAATCTACTCACACTAATAATTAATTTAGTTAATGGTGAGCACACACCATAAGTTTAGTAAACAGATTCATAATTCTGCAAACTGGCTTTAAGGTAGCAACAACACTTACCTGTAGGGGGCTCTGGCTCTAAAGTCACAAAAATGCATTACCCTATACGTAACATTGCTTTAATGAATACTTGCAGTGATAAAAAAAAAAAAAAATATATATATATATATATATATATATATATATATATATATATATATATATATAATTAGTACTAATGAATTAATGATATTAATTAATATTAATTAATCAATAATACAAATATTAATTTATTTAAAACAAATCTTACTGACCCCAAACTATACATATTTATATATCGCCTATATATTTAAACAAAATGTATATTTTTAAGTATTTTAACATTAAGCAACAAAACAAGAAAAAAATATGCCTTATTTTCCTCTGTTTTAATCTCTTTGTCAGTGCAAGATGTCTTTATAGACACATAAGACACAACACAGTGCTACAGGGCAATTAGCGGCTGTGTGTTACCCATGCTTCCCCTCAGCCTATTGCCACCATAACCAGCGATGATCTCTCATCACAGAAGCATCTTTCTATCCCCTCTCGGGCCAAACTGACAGGATTAACAGCGAGGCAGCAGACTGCTGTTATTAATTGCTCTCCCTGAGGAGAAAAACCTCTAAACATTCAGTGAGCATTATATATTTTCACACTCCATCAGCCTGTGCCATTCGGAGAGTTTTATGGTTTTAGATTGTACCGCTTTGCTTTTGCCAAAACTTCTCCCTCTCTTTCCGAAGTGAAGTGTTATGTGGTTTCACAGCAATATACCACACTAACGACATTTTGATGTCACTCTGCATTTGTAAGCCAGTGGTTAACCAAACTAGTTATGATCACTTTTTCTCCCGGCTCCTATCCCTTATTCATTTATTCATTCCATCCCTTTTAGACTGTGATAAGGATTAATTCACATTCACAGTAAAATGGAGCGTGGTCTCGTTTGAAGAACTCACTAACTTTCAGAATGTTCCAGTTTATCAAAGAAGAACAAACAGTGTCTATTCAGCTTCTGTCGAGTTGGTTTGAAACACTGCAAAGGGAATAATAGCGTTTGCAGTTCTTTCAACCCATTAATGGGTTTCCTGTCATAGCCTAGAGTGTCGTAGTGAGAGAGGAAGAGAGAAACCGGCTCCATAATTACATCTGAAGTACCACATTTCAAACTGTATTCAATTATCTGGCTGTCAGTGCTAAGTTCAAAACTGCCGGCTCCAAAACTGTTATTACCGTAACTACATTTACTCACATAATAAATGAGGTGAGAGGTGTACATTTTAGATAGAATAATTTTGGGCTAGGTATAGATGAAGGGCTCATCCAAGGATTATTGTGTTGACATAGGATGTCTGAGACTGTCTGCACATTGAAAACAAGTGGCATGACACAACAAACTAGACCATCCCATTAGAATCAATGAAACTGTCTACCATGTAAGCATTGCAACACTGCTCAGCATTGTTACAAATAATCGGAGCAGTCTAGCTTTGTTGCAGTGTCAAATAAAAGTTAAATTAGGTCAGAATGATCTGGAACAGTGTTCCTGCAAAAAAAAACAAAAAAAAAAACCGTACCCACAATAAAGTTTAATTTAGCAAATATACTCAGTCAAAAAAAAAAAAAATTAAATAAATAAATAAACAAAATAAAATAAAATAAATAAATAATAATAATAACAATAATAATAATAATAATAAAAGATGATTATTGTAATAATGATAATAGTACATACAAATGTATATTTAAGTATACTATATACATATACACACATTAGTTTTTAATAGACACACACATTACTTTTGTTATATTAGTTAATAAATTGCTTATATTACCTTTACTTATACTATTTAATTATACTATATATACTATATTATTGCTATGTTATTACTATATACTCTCTCTCTCTCTCTCTCTCTCTCTCTCTCTCTCTCTCTCTATATATATATATGAAGAGTTCAGATGCAGAAGCCTCTAAGTGCCATTTGAAATTTTCTGCTGAGAAGCACTATAGCTGAAAGACGACAGATTAGTGTGCTTTAATACTTCCATTATCACAGTGCCAGTGAAATCCTACTTACATTTTCCAGTGTTTCACAAACATATCTTCACAATATATACTATACTATAATCACAATATATGATATTTTGTGTATAGTATTACTTTAATGATATTAGCATGGGTTCAGTCAAAACATGTTTAATGTAATCATAAAATATATAGCAGATCACATACAATAATATCATTAAAGTAAAACTATACACAAAATATCATATATTGCGATTATAGTATAGTATATATTGTGAAGATATAGCATATGTTTGTGAAACACTGGAAAATGTAAGTAGGATTTCACTGGCACTGTGATAATGGAAGTATTAAAGCACACTAATCTGTCGTCTTTCAGCTATAGTGCTTCTCCGCTTGCCCTGATAACTGTTCATTTGCACAGACTTCACCTGCTGTTTTGCATGTCATTGCTAATTTACTCTATGCAACTACCATTATATCTTCTTGGAAATGTCTTTATTACGTATGTAAAACATATGTTCTACATCAGGATGGGACTGGGTGGGTTTTCAATCTCCTTTTGAGCTGCATATCTTTTCTTCCATTATCTATAACAATTTTCTGCTTGAAAGAGCCCTCTTATCGCGCTAGCATGCTCACTTGACTCGGGGTCTTATCCAAGGACCTACTGACAGCTATTGTACACATTGTCACACACAGCAGAACTACCTTAGTTACCTGTTGAGTCCTGAATATTTACAAGCTTATATGCATCCAAATTGTAACTTAGAGTCATCTAAGACCAATACCATGCTGCATCTAAGACCCAGCCATGCTGCATTGTTAAATGCAGCATGGCTGGACATTTTAAATGTGACTGCCCCTTTTAAATTGTTTAAGCCAAAACCCAGATCTGACCGCTGGCATACTTCTAATACTCGCTTGCTCAGACAAGCCTGTAGGAAAGCAGAGCAAAAATGGCAAAAGGACAGATCCCAGTCCTCATATGATTCGCTTAAGATCTGCCTCTGGGGTTACCAGAATGCTGCTAAGGCTGCAAAAGCTGCCTACTTTTCAAATATAATTTCCACTAACTATCATAGACCAAAGGTCCTGTTTTCTGTTATTGATACTGTTTTAACTCCACCTGTTAATCATATTCCTAACCGCTCTAATGCTCTCTGTGAATGCTTTTTGAGCTATTTCATTGACAAAATTTCTAAACTAAGGCCGTAGGCGATACCACCATATGTCGACGCCTGTGTATCTAGCCAGCCGTTGACCTCATGGGAAGTTTTTGATCCTATTTTGCATCTCTATTTTACAGAAATTATTGCTAATCTCAAAACCTCCTTTTGCCCACAGGATGTGATACATCCCCGGTTTCTTAAGCTGGTAGTAGATTCTGTTGGCCCTGGTCTGCTATCCCTCTTAAACAAATGTCTTTTAACTGGTTCGGTGAAAGTGGCTACTGTTACCCCTCTACTCAAGAAGCCTTCTTTAGATACCATGGATTTAAATTTCTCAAAAATGGTCGCAAATATGACCACGCCACCCCCATTTTGCGAGCCCTCCGTTGGCTCCCAGTTCACTTTAGGATTGATTTTAAAATAATTTTATTTGTGTTCAAATGTCTACATAATCTTGCTCCAAAATACTTGTTTGATTTGCTGTGTCCCTATAACCCTTCTAGAAGCTTAAGATCTAGCAAACTTTTATTGACAATCCCTTGCTCGAGGCTGAAACGCAGGGGGGACCAATCGTTTTCGGTGGTGGGCCATCGGTTGTGGAATAGTTTGCCTGTACAACTTAGAACGGCCCCCTCTTTATCAGTTTTTTAAATCTCTCCTTAAAACTCATTTGTTTTCCTTAGCCTTCAACATGTGTTAATTTGTTGTTTTTCATTTCTGTTTCAAATTGTGTGTGTCCTTGTTATATCGAGCAGCCTATTTTATTTTGGATTTTATATTGGACTTATTATTTTCCTCATGTACAGCACTTTGGTCAGTCTCTAGGCTGTTTTGAAAGTGCTTTAAAAATAAATAAACAAACTTAATACAAGAGGACTCATGTAGCTCTAAAATGCAAAAAAGTTTCCTATTATTTGGGTATATTTTTCACATGAAAAAGTCTTTTCATCTGATGTTCCAGGGATTCTTCAAATAAAGTGTGCTTAATCTTGGAAATTAATTGTTTTTAAGTATTAAGTGTCCAAAAACACTTTGAAGTAACTGAACGTTGGTCAAAATTCATTCATTCATTCATTCATTCATTCATTCTCTACACTTTATCTACAATTGCATATAGGCAAAGTCAAATATCATATTTACATTTAGTAAAAACATAAATAGCAATCTGGCATTTAGCTGCTTTTATCCGTATGTTTTTACTGTATCCTTATTACAGTGAAAGGCCTCTTGGAATAACCTGAGGTTATTACTAACACACATAATCTAAATTACCACTACAGTTTATTTTCATGTTGTTCACAGAACAAAAGTGTGATAAAGAATACGTATCTAATTGTATCCTGTATCACATATGCAGTCTAGAGGGAAAGTTAGCTTTGCGTTTCAGGATTAAAAGATGTTGTTGTAATCTACTAATTAGCAATTTAGCTAATGCTTTTAACTCAAGGTCCACTCTGTAATTTTGTGCTAATTAAAAATACAAAGAAATTTTATTAAAATGTGGTGCACTCACATGAGATTAATCTAACAGAAAAAGCAGATTTATTCAACATGAGGGGGGTCGCCCTTGGCTGTTGCCATTTTGAGATCGCATGACCAGCCATGTTACACAAGCTACTACTACTACTGCTACTAAAAATGTTTACTTTGTAAAGCTCTGTAGCCAAGTCAAGGTATTTTACAAAACACACACACACACACAGACACACACACACACACACACACACACACACAAGTACCCCTGAACAAAACAAGCCACCCAAATAAAATAATAACAGACATAATATACACATTAGACTCAACATAACAACAGAAGTTGAGTCAACAGCATTGATCAAAGTGATAGGATTGCTCAGCACATGTGCAATCCTCCAGGCAGATCAAACAGAATGAGTATGAGTGGAAAAATAAAATGTTTAAACAAGATCCTTGCAGAGGTTTTGTAAAAACAAAAACATTCAACACAACCTCAGAGAGTGTGTCTTTAAAAAAAAAAACAAAAAAAAAACACTTATTTCAGGCACCATAACCCTGGAGTAACCTTAACTGAAGTATCTCGGCCAAAGGTGCAGCTGTGATGTTTCTGCAGACAAATTTGAATTTACAACTTTTAGCCATCAGCCCAGAATAATTATGCACTACCCATTACACAGCAACGCACAATGTGAAATGATATGTTAAAATGACGTCAACAAATCCTCAGTGGTGTTATGTCTGAAAGCTGGACATAAAAGGGAAGTGCTTAGGACAGAAAACCCTCAATCCCACCTCTAATTTCCATGTTTCACATGTGTCCTGGAGCGCTACACATCACAGCCGGTGGGAGTTATCTTCTGAATATACTGCAAAAATGCTGTTTATATTACAGGGAGGTTTCACTCAGTCGGACCTGAAGTCCCTGTTGAGTTCATTTTATTGTTTGACCTCATTCTTGAATTCTGAACGCTAATAGACTGGTGAGATTTTTATGAGTCGTGCACTTTTGAGATGTTCATTTGCATTTCACTCCAGAAGAGAATTAGCTGCTGTATATGCGGAGTGCAGCAGCTTTAGAAATTAATCACTCTAGCCTCTAACCACTACTGTAAAAGCTCTGCCATTTTCTTTCTTTTTTTTGACCCTCAATACTGCACAGAGTTTTTACCATTCAAAATTGAAAATTCAGCGTCTTGACGAGATAAGACTTAAGTTAATCAGCCCATACATACAATCAAACCCCAAAAGTCACACTGTCCAAATTCATACTTTGAAAAATGCGTTAGTATGGCAGGTTCACAAAATGTCATTCTGAGAATTTCACAAAATTTAATTTTGTGATTTCTCTGTTCAGACCAGTGTGTAAAAAAATTGCAGATGAGCTGAAAGAAAATTAAGATTCACTCTCTGACAATAGGTGGCGCTTACAGAAAAGCAAAAATACCCTAGTTACTCTGGTGCACAGAGTGCTGCGCAACTTTCACTTGTCACAGAAATGAAAAACTGTTTTGTATTCGCGATGACACCAAATACAAGAGTACAGTCCCAAAACAGCTTGTATTGGATTCATTCTCTTCTATTCAGTGTCATTTGGCAAAATACACACCACCAAGTTATAGTTTTATGCAACAGCTGCTGCTCTGGGCATGTGACGAAAAGCATGAATTTTACTGGTTGGCCAGAATTTTTACAGTCCGATGTAAAAAGATTAGAACATCTCTCCATAAAATTGATGTCAGATGAATGTTTGTGGTGGTCTTAGCCAGACATGTTAACAGCTAGTCAAATTAAAATGTTTAGCACACTAAATTTTGGCATATTTGCCTTGGTTTGAACAGGCCCTAGTCAATTTTTCAAATTGGAAACTCACGCAGAAATCTGATTTAGTCAAGATGAAGGTGTATGAATTTTTTTTTTTTTTTTTTCCACAAGTGTTACAGACAACAAATAAAGGCTTTGTCTTCAAATGTAACAAGTGAAATATAGTGAGGGCAAAATATATTTATATTCTTAAAATATATTTTAAATTCACACAAACAAGTTGTTGAAATTTGTGGTAAAAAAAAAAAAAAAAAAAAATATATATATATATATATATATATATATATATATATATATATATATATATATATATATATGGTAATACTGCCATTTTGTTTTCTTGTATGACATCTTTGTTGTATCACGCAAAGGAACACCTTTATGGAGATATCCAGATATATGGAATGGAACGCAGCATAAAGCCACCATGAAGTAATTAATTTTCTGTGAGAATTGGTGATTTCTGGCGATATAGGCAACAGTGCCCTGGTTTGATTCATGGATTAAAAATTGTTTGTTTTGTTCATTATCAATTTATATACCAACACTGGACTGTTCAGACTGTTTTCTTATCAAAAATGGAATGACCATCTTATTTTTTTACCAACAATACATCTAATTTAGCTGCAGGAACACCTATTCTGACCAATAATACGGTGACTTGTTGACCTCCAGCGATACAATCACTGTCAGCATGAACAGACATAGAGGAAAGGATGGGAGGCGATGTGGCATCAAAGAAGTCAAAGATTTCTTGAGGGGAAACTGTTCACAGCATGGTGTGTTGTGGTCTGTTGCAGCCTATAGATTAGTTTTCAGGATAGACATCGAGGAAAGCAAGGATAAAGAGCGAGAGCTGGAGAAAGTGGGTGAAGTCCGGTGTTTTTTCTGTGTGACCGTGCCCCAGGGGGTTTTTCATAGACCGCACTGAAGGAAATCCAATAATCAGCCTGCTCTGAGTTAGGCACGCTGTAGCCCATCAAAGCTGCTCTCAGTCTAACAACTCCTTCGTGGCAATGACTGGTACAGACAAGCCCATCTGATATCCACACAGCTGGCTTTACCTCAAAACATAACATCTCACAGGAATCTCCTCTCCTTTTTAATGAAAAAGAAGATTCCTCAAATCCAAAAATCCCAGCTCAGTTTTGATCAAAATCTGTGTGTGACTAGCCAAGGTGAGGACAGATACTCGAATAAGAGGTATTAATGATGGACAGAAGACTTGATGAGATGAGATTATGAATGTTTTAGGAAGCTTCAGGTATCTTAGCACAAGTGTGCTATTGACATGATCTTTCAATAAAAACAGGTGCAGAAATGATTTGAAAGTGGGCATTTTATGACATGGCATGTCTAGTAGTGACACATTAAAAGAACAGTTTACCCAAAAGATTTAGATTTTTAATAAAAGATGACACCTTAATTAACTATGGCTAGTATTAAATGTCAGGATTATGGACTGTTTTGTGTTTGTTTTCCTCCCAATGTGCTCCTGGACCTAGTTTTTCCTCGTGTGTCATGCCCATATTTGGTTTTGTTCCTGTTCTCGTTTTGTCTGAGTTGTCATTCTGTTCACCTGTGTTCCTCCTAATTACCTCGTTATGTCATGTATTTAAGTCCTGGTCCATGCATTTTTTCTCGGTTGGGTCTACTTTGTGGTCTATGTGTGTTTGCGCCAGTTCCTGATGTGGATTATCCTGCGTTTCTATTATTAAAGACTGTTAATGCGACTTTGTGTCGCCATTGTTCCTTCTGGTAGCGTAGCGTGACTATCTCCTTAAGGTCTAAATATAAGAAAAACATATTAAAATCTGGGTTAACTGATTAGCATTATTTTAAAGTTATGACTAATACTTGTTTAATGGCCAATATTACAATTTTATACTATTTCTCTAAATAAATTAAATATAAAACACTAACTAAAATCAGTCATTTTACATGCTACAAGTGAATTTAGGCATCACAAAATGATAATGTACTGGATAATGGATATTCATTTTGAGATTTGCTAAAGATTACATTTAATCATGTTATTGAATTATCTTTAAAGATTCGTTTTAAATTGTTATATGAAGGCAAAGAAAATCTACTGTAGATGTAATAATGAGGGATATAAGCATGCTCTCATGCACATCAAGGCTGTATTTATTTGAATATATCAGTATACATCTGTAACACTCCGAAATATTATTGCAATAAAAAAGTTTTCTATTTAAATCTATTTTAAAATGTAATTTATTTCTGTGATGCAAAGCTGAATTTTCAGAGTTATTACTGCAGTCATCAGTGTCACATGATCCTACGGAAATCATTCTAATATGCTGATTTGGTGCTCATGGAATATTACGATTATTATAAAAGTTACTAAACATTATTGTGGAAAACCATCAGTTTCTATCGCTCAATCAATCAATCAATCAATCAATCCCCAAACTTTGAACAATAGTGTACAAAATGTTATGGTTAATAAATGCTAAATGGCCAATATTAGAATTGTATACTATTTTGTCTAAATATTAAACACCATATCCAACATTAAATGTACTGTACAAAAAATACATATTCATAAAGAAAATATCTTTCCCCATATATCATGCATTTCAACTACATACCATTTTTTTTTTTATCAAAAAAGGCAAGATCTTAATCTACGTAATTTATTTTATTAATCAAATGTAAACATCCTGATTTACTGACCAAATCCAGACAATCACTGATTTCATATAACTCCTGAAATTACAATTTCAGAAGCTTTGAATGATCTGTAATAATAAATCTGACACCTTGAAATACAAAACCATTAAAGTGTAAAAGGAGCCGTGTCGTACTGTACCCCATGCCAAAGAAACAGAAAAAAGCTATTAATAATGATGGCAGAACCTATCAGGGCCTCAGAAACTCATTGCCTCTCTTTCCTGCCACCCCGCTGTGCGTGCTGCTTATTCCTAAAGCAATATGTGCCTCCCCAGCAGCCTAATCTCAGCCTGACGGAGCCCTGTAGACCACCTTCACATGCCCTCATTGTGTCTTCCTGAAAATACAGCCGTTTAGTCCCTCCCAGAGTTCCACATCTCACTGGAATAATTACTGGCCCAAAGGTACAACGCTCTTCTGTTCCATTTATACGTCTCTCATCATTTACACGGCAAGCGGTTTTGTGACGCTGGGATATGTTGACAGTCCGCAAAAAGGGAAGAAAGGTGCACTCCGAAAACAGAAATCAAATCCTGGATGATCCCATTTTAGCATTAATCTCAGCACAAAACAGAGATGCAAGCAAATAATGTGATTAAGAGGCACTTTGATTAGAATTGGCACCTGATGAATTACTCTCAGCACTCCTCACCTCTAAAGATGGATATATATGTTGCTAAGGAGAATCCAATTACTCAGAGATTGTTGTCCATGGATAGGATAAGAAATTGATATCAAACGTTCGGTCATGATTAATGTCGCCACTTGGATGGGCCAACAAGAGGCGTTTTCATCGCTGCGTTTTGATGTAGTACTGGTTATTGACTGATCGCGGAGCCGCGTCGCAAAAAAGTGTGTACTTTTTATCATTGTGACTCCAGCCTTCATGGTAGCCGTGAATCGTGCATTGCTTGCAGCCCATAGAAATGTGTCTAAATCAAGTCAGGGGATGAAAAAAGTCAGATAAATGATAATGGCAATGCGAGGAGATATTGAGAGGGTAATGTAACACAAGTGTCACTGCGCAGACATTATCGGTTAAGGCTGAGGTTATTTGTGGCTCACTGAAGATAAAAGCACCATTAAAGCAGGGTGATAGAACTTTCTTCCTTCTCCTTGGGCTGTGAATGTGACAGAGCACCCGGGTGTAGAAATGCTTAGATTTGCATTTAAAAAAAAATGTGACCAGGGAACTGCAGGAAAGAGGCATTAGATGAAAAAGTCCTGTAAATGATAAGTTCAATATGAAGTCATTTTAAGACCTTTTACCTTACAACAGACCTGATGCTGCTGCTGAAAAAAGACCTTGCATGTGGTTTGGTGCTGGTCTAGTGAGCAGGAAGCATTCTGGTTAAAATAATGATGACATTATTCAAACCTGATATGCACTATGAAGGATGATATGTGAAAGATTCAGCTGTTTTTATTCATGTAGTGCAAGTCAATGGGGTCCAAAAGTTTGAAGTTCCAAAAAGGACATAAATGTAGCAACTGAAGTGCACTTGTAGTGTACTTCAAATCTTAAAAGCATATTTAAGAAAATGCAAATACATTTAATATACTATTAATACACTTTTAAAAAAGTGCACATTGTAATAAAACACTTTTTAAATCATTATTCTTTAACAATCTTTTGTCGTACTTTAAAGAAACACTTATTTTGATGTGCTGACTACTGTCACGAATCCGGTCTGTGGCCTTCCGCCCGATAGCCACCAGAGGTCGCCCTTCCATCATATTGACTCTCACATTGCACAGACTGTTTCATATTACTACATTTCCCAGCAGCCATTTCACTAATCACACGCTCACACCTGAGACC
This sequence comes from Spinibarbus caldwelli, assembly GCA_039654775.1. NCBI lineage: Eukaryota > Metazoa > Chordata > Actinopteri > Cypriniformes > Cyprinidae > Spinibarbus > Spinibarbus caldwelli. The sequence goes on along the minus strand of CM077253.1, from coordinate 20,405,224 downwards.
CATCACACAATCACACACTCTACATAAGCCATGGACTTCCTCTCTGTCACGGCCGAGTATTGTATAGCGTATATCACTCTCCTAGCGATAGCTACTCTACAGGGCCAACTTTACTAATCCTAGTCTTGCCTTGCCTTGCCTGTTTTCTCATGTTCTGATTCTTGCCCGTGTTTCCTGAATTAACCCTTTGCCTTGCTGTTCGGACTCTGTTTGCCCCTGCCTGGATTATTGCTGTGAACCTGGATTATCTCTCTGCCTTGCCCTGTTGGATATTGTTCACCGATCGTAGACCCACGCTTGCCCTAGGATTACTCTGTCTTGCCTGTGTTGTACCTGTTTGCCATTGTCTGAACCTTACTTGTTTTGTGACCACGTCTCTGTATAAAAGCCTTGCAAATGGATCCGTACGTCTCTTGTCTCGTCGGCTCCGTAACAACTACCATAAGTAGAGTACTTGATTATAATTTTAACTGTAGTGTGCTATATGATATTAAATTCAAAGTTAATATTTTAAATGTACTAAATTCTAAATTGCAATCAGTTGTACTAAATTGCAACATCATAACACATGCATAGTTATACAGTATATGTATAATTATATGTGTAATTATATATGTATTTTAATACATTACAGACAAGTTTCAATAGAAATGAAATTGAAATATATTAACTTTAACATAAATGCTTTTCAGTACATTTAACACTACACTTTAGCCACATTTAGAGACAACAGAAGTAATTATGGAATTATATATAAAGAAGTTCTACTTAATTAAAAGTGCTTTAAGTTTCAGCTACATTTAATACAATTTTAAACTAGAATGTATTTTATTTTAGGCTAATTGCAATTAACATGCAATTAAGTACACTGTAAAAAAAAAAAAAAAAAAAATCCGTAAAATTTACGATAAAAAACTGGCAGCTGTGGTTGCCGTAATTCTACCGCAAAAAAAATACAATAACAACATGTTAGGTTTTACCGTTTTAATTTAAATTTACAGTTAAACAACATAATTTAATTAACTGATATACCAACCAATTAAAGTACTGAAATCTGTTTTGCATCTTTGAAATACACTGATAACCACCAAATGCAGATGGTGATGAGCAAGTCACATGATGAACCAAAGGCCATCACAAGCAGCTTTTAAATAATAACATATATACAAGGTGCACAGTATCATTCACACAAATACTAAACACCATCATGGTGAGACTCTTTAAACTGAAATATGCAATAAACATTAATAAGAAAAAACTGAGAAGCAGCATAGTTATTTTAAAGAAAAAAACATCAAATTCAACCATAATTTGAAATGCAATGCAGGAAATTCTGGGAACGTCAATTTACATTTTTTCCCTGTAAATTTTACAGGAACTTACTGTTAACCATTTAACAGGTTTTTACTGTAGCATTTTGACAGTTTTTTACTGTTAAAATCGCGGTCATTTTTTACAGTGTATCCAAAAATATTCGGTTCACAATTCATTACTTTCAATATTTTATCTCCATAATAATTACTCTTTTATAAAGTATGCTGAAGTGTACTTCTTTTCCACAATAGACTTAGACTGTTAATAGAAAACTGAAAACAATAGAAAACTATTGGACTCTACTGACAATAATTGTATGAACAAAATGAGCTTTCATTCATCAATGTTTCATTATTTCTTCTGCATACAGGAACTAAATATAATTCTTATTTTTGGGTGAATGTTCCCTATAGGAATTCTTGTTGGAATGCTAGAATTCAAATACAACATATGTTGGTGATCTGCAATACTGGTAGAAATATTTCTCTTAAAATGAACAAATAATGTTATTTTTAACTTAGATCCACCCTTTGATGAAGAAATGTGCAACAACAAACAACATTTGAACCAAGGGAAATTGGTCCCCTTTTGATTGCCTGAATTTTCCTGCAGGATGATCTCTCTGTTTCCTTAAAGCCACTTTAATATCTACCAGTTACCACGATGTATTGCTGTTATTGGCAGCTTGTGGAAACTGGAGTTTTCAGGGATTTCATCAGAGCAATGAAACATTTATTCTGCCCCTGCCCACATGTTTGATTAGGTGGTAAATGGTGTAACCAAATCAAAGAGTCCAGCAGCTGAGGAAGATTGAGTGCCGTCGTGCCAAAATACACTCTAGCCCACTTCAAAGGTGACACTTCATTGCCATGGATCATCGGTAAGAATCAGTGAATACAATGAAGCTCGGCATGTTTAGAGTTGAGTGCAAATGGGACCCACTTTATATTAAGTGTCCTTAACTACTATGTACTTTTAATAATTTGTTACAATGCACTTTTCATGTTTTTACATTGTACTTAGACTTGAAAATACCACCCTGTAATTATATCTGTAATTAATCTGTCAGACATGCATATGTATATTTCATAAATATCTGACATGGAATGGTTAGCAAATGGCTTGCTATTAGGTTTGCAAAGGGGCAGAGAATTCCCGGAAAATTTCTGGAAACTTTCGAGGATTTTTTTTGGAAACTTTCAGAAAAAAATGTTGTACATATCTAGAAACTTTTGAAAAGTTTCCAGAAATATACCAGTTTAAGTTTTCCACCCCTGTGCAACCCTACTTGCCATTGTAATTAGGGATGCACAATATTATCTAAACATCATCAGAACTGGCCGATAATGTTTTACAGTTTTTCTCAATTGCTTTTTCTCATTTCTCGAATGAGACTTTTTTTTTTTTTTTTTTTTTAATCAAAACAAGAAGTTCAGATCCCTGAATAAGTTGTTTCTTTTTCTTTTTGAAAAAAAAAACTGTAAATCAATTAAGAAATTAAAGTCTGAGACTTTAATTTCTTAATTGATTTACAGTTTTTTTTCAACTGCTTACACACTTATTCAAAACTTTGCCTCTTTAAAAAAAAACTTTACACACAAATCCAAGAATTGCACACACAAAATGAAAAAAAAAAAAAAAAAAAAAAAAAAAAAAAAAAAGCCTCATATCTCTTGAAAAATGAAGCACTGCATTCAAAGAGAATCACAAACACATCTTAAAAGCAAACTTTTTTTTTTTTCTTACTTTGCAAACACCTTTGCCATAATATTATATGTTTGGGATATATCATACAGTATACACACTGTTATTAAAAACCTAAAGCTCTTCTTTCATGAGGTCGTGTGTACTTTTCTGTGCAAGATTGAAAGTAATTGGCAGAGAGATGTTGAAAAATTCACGGAAAGAAAGATTGAAATCAAAAGATTGAAATAAAGATTGAAACCAAACTATTTTTATTTATTTTATTTTTTTATTTTTATTTATTTATTTATTTATTTTACTATAATCATTTGTGGTTGTGAATATAGTATTTCACAGTACGAAAGAAAAGAAATACATCAACCATGTGCAGTTGGACAGACACCAAACATGATGAATTAGTTTAACCAAACTGATGAATTAGTGTGGCATTTTGATTGGTTGTGTTTGAAAAAGGAAATCAAGATACTTCCTGTTAGATTTTTGTGTGTTACATAGAGAATTGTGTGTTGTGTTTTGCAAAAAAGGTGTTTTATGAAATTGAAAACTGAGTGAAAGGCAGAGAATTAGAGCATGATTTTGCAGATTTGGAGTGTGGTTCTGGGGTTTGAGTGTCAGGTTTCAGAAAATCTCTTCAAAACTTCTAAACATTATGTCATCATTTGAGCCATCGCATGCAAAATGATCTATTCATTTCTCAAAATCTGTCAGGCATGCATGTATATTCCATGAATATCTATGAAGTGGAAAGTTTGTAATGTCTGCTAAATTGGCCAATGGCCTGCCTTTGCAACAAAATACTAAATGAAATCCAGAGGTGTAAAAAGTACTCAAAAATTTTATTCAATTAAAAGTACAAATATCTGGCCAAAAACATACTTGAGTAAAAGTAAAAAAGTACAACTTTAAATTGTACTCAAGTATTAAAAAAGTAGAAGTACTTTCTTTTCTGACAGACATTCAGAAGTTTGGTTAAAGGGAGACAACGAAACAAATTGCAATGGCACAGGTCAAACACGTATATATCTAGTGCAACAACAACAATTAAAATGCAACACAGGTGAAAAACATAAAAAATACAGGGAAAGGGATTAAAAGGAAACTCCATCCTTTCCACCCTCATGCCATCCCATATGACTTTCATTTATCAGATGAACACAAACTAAGAGTTTTAGAAAAAAAAGTCACGTGTATGGGACATCCAAAAATGACACTTCAAAAACGACACAAAGTGAATATGACAGCAACTCATGCAACCCCTGTTAATGAATCAGTGACTTCTTAAGTGAAACAATGTATACAAATACTAATATTTTAAACTTGACCATTGTGTTCACTTTGTGTGGTTTCTGAAGTGGTTCTGTCCCCTTGAATTATCTGGACTAAAAATATTTTCTTGTGTTCATCTTAAGAAAGTAAGTCATAAACATCTGGGATGACATGAGGGTCAGTAAATGATGAGAGAATTTAAATTTTTGAGTGAACTATCCCTTTGAAGAGCAAGATGTCATGCAGAGGCTAGAAACATATTCAAGACAGAATACAAGAATGTATTGAATTAATGAGGAGAGTCATAGTATTACAACATACAACATTAACGTTTTGAAAGGCCACTTTTTTGTGTGTTGTCTATTCAACGTCACTGTCTAAAAGGATAATTAATCTTTTAATTGTTTATTTGGGGCATTTAGAGTTTTTTTTTTTTTTTTTTTTTTTTTTTCTCAGCAAAACTTGGTAAATAATTATTTGTGACTAATTAGATTAATTAATGAGCAAATCATGTAATTATTAAGATTTAAAAAAAAAAAAAAAGTCATTGACAGTCCTAATTCCTACTCAATGTGTCATATAATGACACATTATCAATACAACTTATCCACTACCTGGTAACAACACTAAACATTAATTATTACACAGCTAATGGCTCTATCAAAACAGAACAAATAATGAATACACATTTTTTGGGGAAAATGCAACTTTGCTACCTCAATATGCTTCCTCAGAGTTGATGGTGAACTTTTGAAGCCAGACATTTACCTGCTGAAAGTTATAACTGAAGTAGAAATGTGTGTGCTTGATGCATGAAATCATTGGTTCTCACGTCAAGCATGCACGTTTGAGATTCCGTTTACCATATTTAATGTGCATAAGATAAAATAAAAATGTAATGTACTTTTCAAGATGAAATAAAATGGTAAGGAGTAAAAAGTAGTGTTTATTCTTCAGAAATGTAATCAAGTAAAAGTACAAGTTGTCAGTTTAAATTGTACTTGAATAAAGTACAAATCCCCCAAAATAATACTTAAGTACAGTAATCACGTAAAATTATTCAAGTATTTTACACCTTTGATGAAATCAACTAATCACTCAAGCAAATTTGGAAGCATATATATGGAGGTTGCCCACAACACAACCACTAGCATTTTTTAGAATGGAGGGCTGTCACAACATTGAACAGCAGCAACAAACTCATTGAAGGGCAATAGCACGAGGATGTGTAAGAATGTGAGGTGGTGGTGTTAGGGGGAAGACAGTATAGAGGGAGAGGTAGAATTAGACCTAGAGTCCCTGATGAAATCAGAGCCACACTTGTCATCAACCATGGTCTTACAATGGAAGAGGCTGGTCAAAAAGTACAGCCTAATGTAAACAGGTCCATAGTTTCAAACATTTTGTAGGGAAAACAGATAAATATGTGCTCATTCTTTAGTTTTATCACAGCTTTTTTATACACAACAATATTGTGAAGGTAAATCTGAAAAGCACAACATACCATATATATATATATATACAACAGTGCTTTCTGGTTCTCGAATCTGATTGGCTGATAGGAGTGTGATATTAGAGTCCAACAGAGCTCTTCCAACTTCTTCACCGTTTGTATCACTCCGCTTGCAGAAGTTGCCGTATTTCTCACAGCAAGTGTCATGGTGGACACCCAAATCCACTATAATTTTAAAAATAATACTGTTTTGTGTCACGGAATGCAGTTTTAAGAGATTGTTTAGGTGAGAATGTGCTTGCTTGGACTTCAAATATGCGGTTTGTTAATAAAGATAACATCTATTTGAAAATTTGCTTCGACGTTTTCGGAGACGGGAGGTCCAGCGGTTCAGTGGCCATCCAGCACTCATTACATCCGTAGAGAGCAGCTCCACCTCGGCCAGTTCTTCTGGAATTTACCGATGGCTCTGATGTCTCTATAATGGTTAAACACTAGATATAATTCATGTTGGGTAAATCTAACGGCCAGTCTTTGGTCTCATTAAACTATTATTTGTTCCAGAGCAAATAGTTTTGGCAAAATCTTATCATTTTTATTTAAATTCAATGCTGTATATCGTGCTGTCTTTGTATGGTTGACTGAATTGCCTAGCAACTTTTATGGCTGTTGTTGTTATTAAGTATGATTATTCAATAAATAATATTTTATATAAATAATAATAGCATTTAATAATAGTGTTTAGTACTGAGACATGGTGCGTGTGTTCGTGATGGTGATTTTAGTTACATTGTTCCACTGGCGACAAGAGACTTTTTATGAGTCAGCACTGCAGTAAAGACTTTTGTAAACGGAAGTTATTTTTACTTTCAACAACAGCTTGACGCAGCTAACAAATGCATTAAGCAGCGCTGTCATCAGAAATCACCTTTAATAGATGAAAGGATATTGACGTTACGACAAAGCTTTCCCCAGTGGATATTCAAACTTATGTTTTATTGTGTGTAGGAGACGCTGTATCAGATGCAGGTAACGTTAATCACAGTCGCTCAGTCCATCTCTCTCTCATTATACTTTACATAATACAACAAGCTTTTACTACAGTAATACAATGAGCTTTCAATGAAGCAACTCAACGTTCCTTCGTTACTAGTTCTAAGTGACGTTTTGGAATTAGTAATGGAGGCTTGGGCTCAGCTGTTAAACCGTCAACTTTAGATTTGAATCTGTGGTGGAAGGAAGTAGTTATGCACAAAAGAGGGCTTTTAAAGACAATGTGTTGTTGTTTGTAATTTATTTACACACTCGTGCCGTCGAACTGTTGTATGAATGCAATATCACACTCGTAGACGTGCAATATGGCTGTATATCAGCACACTGTGATTACCTCATATATGTATGAATACATAATGAAATTAATCAAAAATGTGGAATATGTAAGAAAGACCTCCATTGGAGAACTATTGGTGTGAACTTATGCTGTACAGGAAGTTTACTGTACTTTAAAGATGCATGCATATATTTCTTGAAGTTTTACTGTAAATATCAATAAGAAGAGAAACCATTTACAAATCTGTCTATAATAAGCTATATCAAATTATGTTTCTGTGTTACTTCATAGAGAATAATGGAGCTAGAAGGACACAAAACAACCCACATTCTTGTTTTTGTGAATGGGGCTGGGTTTAATCTGACCAAAGGCAGGAGACCTGGCCGCAATGTCATCGGGCAATGAGCCACAATTGGTACACCAGGTCAACGTGGGGCCAATATTACAATGTGTGCTGCCATTTCAGAGAATGGTGTAAGCACACATATTCCACACATTGGGCCCTATAACACCCAACATCTTTTGACCTTCCTAAACACACTTTACAGTGACCTAATATCAGTTTTTATTAGTGACCTAATATCAGGTTTAGTTAGACCAGAACTGCCAATTTTATGTTATTGTCTGGGATAACGTCAGCTTCCACCAAACCAGTGGTGCCATTGGCTAATTTTCTGACACAATTAGCTTTTGAAACATGAATTAAATGTTTTAGATGAATTACTACATTTTGCAGACATGAAATGGAGTTTTTTTGTGTTTCAGTAAACAGTTGTGATGACTGAACTTGCAGTTTAGAGAATGTTAAGCCTGTTTTGAAAAATGTGCCAAAGTGATTGAGAAAAACTCTAATAATAATAAAATATGAAAGTAAAATTGTAAATAAGCAAAATATTAAATATTTAAGTAAATAAGTAAGTAAATAGTAAGTAATAGCAAAATAAGTAAATGAAATTTCTAGGATTACCAAGGCTGCATTTATTTGATCAAAAATACAGTAAAAACTGTATATTGTGATTTTTTTCTTTGACAAACCTAGCTCAAAATGTGCACACAATCTCAAACATTTTTGTGGATAAAACATTTAAAGCGTTATCAAAATAAAACATTTAAATTGAATATTTTATCTGTTTACTTACATGCCATGTGAGCACGAGAAATGTTATCGTGTCATTAAATTAGTTTTAAGTAAATTAAATTAATATTAACTTAAAATCTCAGGAGGTTTTTTCAAGGAAATATTTAATGTCTAAGGAATTTGGATGACAAAAATATTTGGAAACCCCTGCCCTGGGGGATGCAATAGCATGCAAATGATAAAATGACCTATAGAAATATTTGACTACAGTTGCATACGAATAGATCGATTGTTTGATGTTATCCCTGCTTGCTTTCATGATGGAATAATTTGAAAACCTCCAATACAACTCCATTACATTACCAGCTATTTTTTCAGCTTTTAATAGAAAATGTCAAAGTATATTAAAATTGAAAATTCCCATTATGAACATTATGGAAGCTTGTAAAACCAAATTAAAACACCCCAGCTGTTCACTCAATTTAAAATGTATTACTCACTCGAATCAGAGACAACCTGACATCTTTGACCATAAAATAGTAAAGTAATGAGGAGGTGGAAACAATGCCACCAAAGTGTCCAAACGCCCTTACTGAGAAATCTTTATTCATCTCTGATATAAACCATTAGAGAGAGTGCAGTACTTTAACGCATAGCCTGTGTCTCATTAGATAATGAGACGTGCGGTTCTGCTAAGGTTGTCTCATAAACTGAGGATAGGATGATGACACATGATTTTCTCAGAAATGTATTTGAAATGTGATTTTTTTATTTATTTTTTTTTATTTTATTTTTTTTTTTGATTGCATGTATTTTTAGTTGAAAACGAAGGGGGGAAAATGATCAGAAAAGATACTCATTCCAGTTGGACGCATCAGTCATTGCAATTTTTGATCTATTCAGGCCAGCAGACATGCATTGAGATTGATCTTATTAAATCGCATGATGAATAATTGCTCTGAATAATTGAATAAATGCCATTCAGAATGAAGTCGTCAGTCATGTAGAATAACAATGCGGCAAACAATGAATCTCTGTGACTCATGCCAGAGCTCTCTGACATCAGACTAGATCTTAAGTTACCACATGCCTATCACTTCTGATTGCCTGTGTGAATTCAGCAATATTAGTTATTGTTAGTCAGACCATAGTGGAATCAGTAATGAATGCCAGTGCACTTGCAGGGTTGGTCACAGGTGAAAAAGAGAGCCAATTTAGCTCAAGAAAAAATAAATAATAAATAAAAAATAATAATAATAAGAAGAAGAAATATACAAAATGAAGGTCTTACTATAAAACTAGAGTGTTTTATTGACAAGGTCAAAGGAACTGTTGCAAACTTTAGAAAATCATTAAAGACCTTAATGAGGTCTTACTGAGACCTTTATGTTTTCTTGTGTATAACATATAGTAGTATTTTTAGAATACTCAATCATTTTTGTTTGGTACAAATTTGGTATAAGATTTGCTTTGAAACAATTTTCATTCAGGAATTGCTTGTAATTTTATAAATAATAATAATAATAAAAAAAAAATGTAAAGACTGAAATAGTGTTTTTCTTGTAACACACACTCCAATAATTGTTGCTTTATTTACAACTTTAAAAAAATATTTTTTATAGTGTATTTTTGAAGATAATCTGAAGCAAATTTGATAGAATTTGACAAAATTTGTGTCAAAAAAGTGACTGCGACACTGTTACCAATGTGCTGAGATATTCAGAACATGTTGTCAGTGATTGGCAACAATATAACAAAGCAAGCCTTGAAAAATACAGCCGGTTATGATAAAATTTTAAACGGTGGGAAAAGGCAATATAGCTGACCTTGTAAAAATAAGATTCATTGAACATTGCAATGACCATGGGAAATGCCTGTACACATTTTGTACAGTACAACCTGTGCCAAATGTTTGTTAAATATCTGCACTTTGTCAAGAAACCAAGATTTTTATTATTTTATTTTTTAAATACATTTGCATTTATTAATGTAGTAGAACATAGACGTAATGAATAATCAGAAACAAGTGATAAATCACATGGCGTAAACAACATTTGCAGTGCCACAAAATTGCAAAACAGACAAAGTTGAAATGTTAACATAAAATGGCATTAAAATGAATGCGATTACATATTAGTCACATAAGCTGTGTTTTTCAGTCAAGAAACAGCAGTTTTCCCTGTGGTGCAGCTGGTTGCCATTATTAGCAAAAACATTAGCATGTAGTTATCCAGTGATAACATCAATCAAATGTGCACACAGAAGCTTTTTTCATGTAAAGTTTTACTCTTAAAGAACTGTTGCTTTTGCATGAGACTCAAGTTAATAACAAATTCATAGCAACAAAAACTCACCATTGATTATGAGATAAACTGCATTGGAACAAGTTTGTAATCTAGTTGCTTATAGTTTTTTAATGTCTCTGTAATCATAAATTTAAGATTTATCAGTGCCAGCATTTTGCAGCCTAATGTATTCTAAATCAAATTAAATGGACAATTTTTGACTGTAACAGCATTTTACCCTAAGTACACTCTATATTCTCCGACATTTTCTCTGGATTTATGTAACATTTTTATCAGACTGAGCGGTTCATTTATAGCCTTACTCAGAATTATACATTTATAATCCATTACTTCAGAGCTGAGACACACAATTCCTACAGAATTTTCTCAGGATCCTTTTGGGACTCCAAATAAAGAGCTGGAAAAAATATTCTGTCATTTTGAAAACACCCACCAGCGACTGTGGGGTATGAATGAGTAATATCCAGACACAGTCAATATAATCAGTAAAAGCTATTAACCTAATCAGATACTAGAACAGCACAGACACAGCGAGTCTATGACTAAAATTTGCCTTAATCCGCACAAAAGTCAGCTGGAAGAGTCGAGGTAAATTCTCACAGTATGTTTTTGTGAGCTGTGTCTAAGCTATTTAAAGTCTACATCTTGCTAGAATGGCAGAACTAGCATTTCGCCATATCAATACATCTGTGCCAAATCTGGCCCTGGTTATGTTTTTGGACCCAATTAACAGTTAAGAGTAATATTGGAGGTCTACAACAGCATTTTCTAGTCCATTGATTTTATGGCATTAAGAGAAATGCAAAAGCTGGAATAAAAGGACTGAACTGAACGGATTCATTGCAGTGAGTGTGCTCTTGCAGTGTTGCGGTCTGCTAATAGGTGCGACTGTAATCACGATGACTAAAAGGTTCTTATTTTATCCGGTGACAGCAAAAGATCCAAACATGGTGGATAATATTTCACCTCTGTGCCATTGCTTTACAGTTCACTGCTCATGTGGATTATGCAAATAGTATTCGCAAAATCATGTAATGTTCCCTTGATATGATAACTGCTCATGCAGGACTGTCAAATGATTTTAAATATGATGATACTTGAAGATTGAGCTTCAGTATTTGGTTCGAATAACAGTGATTCAGAACTAGCTGAAGTATGTAAGAAAGTATCTAATTTCTATTTTGTTGCAATCATTGGCTGCGTTCAAAACCACATACTCAATGAGTAGGTACTTAATTTCAATAAGTACTTACTTAACGAGCGCTAAAAGAGTACGAACTCTACAGCCAAATCTCGTTGAGTATGAATACGATCCGCCTTGTTGACATTATCATGTGACCTGTGACGTTATAACAAGCGCAACAACTTAAAAGATACGAGCGACAGGATTAAATCTATAAATATTTTCATGTTTCTTGTTGAATTTAAGTCTCGTGTCATCCCTCAGGCTTATAAATAACAAAAACAACAAAAATGCAATTTTTGATGCATTATGATCACATGAATATAATTATTCAAAGATATTTAACCTTGTCATTGTGCTTTTTTTCTGTGTATGTGATCTCATACTTTGATGTACACAAACCCATTATATTTGTTTTCTTTTTTTGTCATTATGATTGTTTATTGTAAAAGATACAACCATCTTCCCCTGATCTTGTATGCAACAAAAAAAAGTTGTGCAATAAAAAAAAGAAAGAAAAAAGTAGAAGAAAAAAAAAAGATGAAAGGAAGAGGTGCGCTAACACCTCATAGCATCAGTAACCTAGTGCTGTTTTCCTCAGCCTTTGCAGTGTTTGCAATGTCTGTGTAAAGGAGATGCAGTGCAGCTGCTCGAATATCTCACCTTTGGAGAAGACTGTTTATTTTATACTGGAAAAATTTAAGTATTACTACTTAAAAAAGATGATTACCCCAGAATGCATTAGTAGCTATTACTAGCTATTACCAACACAACAATAATAAAGATAAATGCTGACCTATATATATATATATATATATATATATATATATATATATATATATATAAATTTTATTATTATTTATTTATTTATTTATTTTGATTTATTTATTTTTACTGTAATGTAAAAATAAATAAAAACTGTTTAACTGTTATGTTTTAGTAAAACAAGCAAAATGATTTTTTTTTCTTGTCGTATGCCATAGGTATGCATGAATATACACTAGATAAATGCAGCCAAGTGAATACATCTCAATTTTCATTCAAGCAATGAATTAATGCATAAGTTTAATTAAATAATCATATTTTATTTACTGACAACAACAGTAAACATGAATAAATGAGTAAAAGAATGAATAAAAGTAACAATCACAATAAACACCTACATACAAGTCAACATCACATAAAACAAAGCTTTATTCAAACTTATTGTTCTAACAGTTATGTATTTACAGGCAGTGAACCCACATCCTACTGCCATCTCAACACAGCTGTGCCAGTTCTGCAGCTGACCACCGTGTCCACCTTCACCTGTCTCTGCTGTCCATCACGTCCCTCACTGCTGCAGTCAGACTGAATCTGATCATGGATGGGAAAGGGACATTGAGGCTATCCTTGCCTGAGTGCACAGAGAGGATGAGGAAGACCATGATGAAGGCTCCCTGAACCACACAACCTTGAAGTAAGAGCAGGAGAACATGTGCGGAACAATCTGGCTGCCCCTGTGCCTGCTCCAAACATTTGTGTGCCTGCTCTCCATGAGCACGGCTCTCTGTAAAACATTTAAACAGAGTAAAACTTGAAACTTTGAAGCTTCTGTTGTATGAACAGAAACCAGCAGGACAAACTTGACCAAAATCACATCCTCATTGTCTTTTGGCCTTTCTCTAGATGCTCTCACTGGCTCTGGGGTCACTGAGGAGGAAGAGACCACAGCAAGGGCGTAGGTTTGCTTTTGACATTGGTGGGGACATAAACACAATATTTCAGCTAACAGTTTGCTTTGTACATTCAGCTGAACAACATTCCACTCACATGGTTTTCCATAAAATCACATTATATTTGTCCCAAATTATGCTAGGCTGGAAGATTGTGTATCTTTCAGCACAACCTTTGTCTTTCTGTCCGTATGCTTTATATAGAGAGCTAATAATAGCCATAGATTGCGCTTTCTCTTTCCGTTTGCTCTGTTTTGTCAAACATCGTACTTCAAACTCATGGATGCAACTTTGTTAATTCCTGAAGTGAGCTTTTATATTAACTGTTGTGGACTGCTGTCTTGAACTGGGTGCAATACCTGTGAGCTGTTCTAAACGCGGCTGCACTTTTCCTCCGGTGTTCCACTACGTTCTCACTCCGCCAATGTATTAAATATGCGTTCTTGAAAGCGCGCAGTTTTCTAACATATTTACTTTAACTTCTTAGGTAATATCAATGGTATGACGTTTTGGATGCATCCGAAATTACAAAAAACATACATATATTTAATTGTTTGATCAAAATTATTGTTAGGGACAGTTTCGCTGAATATTGGTAGAGACATGTCTCTGGCGTCCCCCCCTAATTCTACGCCCCTGGACCACAGCAACATCCGGCCCAGATGAGGCAGTAAGGGCAGGTGGAGTGATGGACCATCTCATCTATGGCACTGGACCATTTCCAGGATGCTGCCGTGGACACTCCATCCTCACTGCACACACCAATCTGCTGACATTTCATATCCTGCAAAGATGCACAAATATAATACACAAGCAGTCATTTTAACAACAAAATGTCATTTGCTTTCTGTAGAAGTAACAAAATGATCTTACTTTATATTTTTGTTTCAGGTTTTCCCCCTTTTTTCTCACAAACGCTGCCATCACCTTTCCTTGCAGGTCCCGCTCCACCACAGAAGATCTGCAGCAAATGCACAGGAATCAAGAATCAGAAAAGTGCTGTAATAGCTCTGTTTTAAATTACAATAATTAAAATAAACTACAACTTAAGATTTAAAAGATATTTAATTCATTTCAGTAGTATATTCACTGAGAGCCTTTGATGGCAGCATTCCTTCATCAGTCACTCTTCACCGGATAAACACACGTGTGTCTCATCCGTCCCTGTAACATCCAGAAAAGATTAAGTCACCTCTGTGATTTATCTGCTCAATACTGCATTTACATGTTGAGGTAGTTGCTGATGTGTTAACTCGCTTTTTATCCAACATAATTGCTCCTCAGTTTATCAACAGACTAATAGACAAATACATGAGATAATTTACATTTAGTAACTTCATGTAGATGTTTATATTTACATTACTTACATTCATGTAAAGCAGTGTTGACAACAGTGAATTCTACATAATAACACAAATACATCACTCACTCAGATGTCTATTTCATGTCTATTAGATGTGCTCAAATGCAATTCTTTCATAACATTTTCCTGCCACATATTAAATAGACACAGTAATCGTCTCTAAGATGTATATGGTTTATGTAAATCCACTCTGGTGACGTACGTGTGCTATGGGAGCTCCCCTGTTCGCTTTACATAATAAAACGTGTTTTTACTGCAAAATCACAAATAAACTGTACTGTTTAGCGTTTGCACCTTAAGCAATTCAACAGTTTGCTCTACAGTACCTCAACAAACGCGATTTTAACACAAGGAACCGTGTTTTTGGTTTGTAAAAGTCACATTTGTAAACACCCTCGTTGCTGTTCTCCACCCTGTACCGTGATGACGTATCCTCTCCCGTTGCCTCCTGGAATAGAAAAGTGTCCATCGGATGAACACTTCAGAATCTGGCTTGAAGCAGTAGGACATCCGGGGATTTCTCGCATACTCTTTTATGAATACTTATGATTCAAATATACTTATTCGCTCGCCTACTGCTTTTTGCCTACTATATAATAGGGAAATATGTGACTGTTTAGATTTATGTATATGTCACAATATTTCCTGACATATTATAATGACACAGACTCTGTCAGAGGGCTGGCATTTTAAAGGCATTTCACCCGCTCATCATCCGCTATTGTTCATCTGTCAGATTCTACAATGGGAGAAGCTCATGTGGGTTTTTAATGCTTTAATGTTAAACTAGCTGATTGTGTCATATGCAACAGAAAAACAAACCTGTATTTTGTCATTCTTGAATATTTAGACTATGTGTAAAAGATAATGTATGGTGATTAACGCAAAATAAATCCAGACAGGGTGATGAGGCACCCGACACAGAGTAGAATGTGCATTATCCCACTAAAATAAATACGTTGACAAAATATTGATGAGGTTAATTATTTCATAGTCTTAGCTGTATATTATCATTTCGCTAAAGCAAAAAATGTTCCAAACAGCATACAAAACAATCAGCTCAGCAACAAGACAAATACTGCAAAAATATTATAGTAATATTAATACCGAAGTTCTTTACGGTTATTTCCACCACAATCGGAAACTGAGTGTTAAATTACACAACTACTCAGTCATAATCAGATATGACACTGTTTTCAACTAAAAATTAAAAACATTTTATGTGTTTTGGCCATTAAACAATGCAGTTTTGTCTGCTTGTCTCTTTGTAGACTACACAAATGCAGTTTTGTAGCAATGGTGATGTCATGGGCATTTGTATTACATGTTCAGTCTATAGCAGGGGTGTCAAACTCAGTTCCTGGAGGGCCGCAGCCCTGCAGACTTTAGTTCCAACCCTGCTCCAACACACAAACCATGTAGTTTTCAAATAAGCCTGAAGGACTTGATTAGCTGGATCAGGTGTGTTTAATTAGGGTTCCCTTTCAGTCGGTCACTACGAGTCACGTCGGTGACCGACAAATCTCGCTTAGAGAGACCAGTCCACTTCGAGTGTAAACTAAATGAGCCAATGCACATTGGCATGCGATGATTGCATGCGGCTGCCGTTGATGACAACGCGAGCATAAATAGGCAGCAGGTGCAACGCATAACAGCTTTTCACTTCTGAGCCGAGCGGTTATATAGTTCTGTTTCTACCAAATCTGTTCGAGTGACTACAAGTTCAACTTGCTCTAAGGAAGCTTTTGTGTTGGCGGACGGCGCTTCAGCAGTGGTCGTTCCGTGTCGAGTGGGTTGCGCACTTCAGGCTGCACTACCCCCTGTCGTGTTGCAAGCGGCCATCTTCCCTGTGCGTCTCAGCACTAAAAGAGCATTTCCCTGAGAGAGCAATTTCTCTAAAAGTGCATACACGGGTGCGTCTTTGTAAAGACGATGGATCGTCTTTTTTAAAGATGCCGTTTCACCCATGCGTTTCTGGATGCGGTCGTTACCTGGCGCCAGGTGATGGTCACGAACGCTGCCTCACGTGTCTGGGCATAAAGCACGCTGAGGCGGCGTTCGTGGATGAGTCACGTTCTCATTGCGGGAAGATGACCATCTCGGAGCCGCGGACCAGGCTCCGTTACCTCGAGAGGGGCAGAGCTCCATTGCCTCTGCCACAATTTAGTGTTCATCCTGACTACTTCAGGCAGTGGCACAGGCGGTCTGAGGGTTACAGTGGTGGCAAACCCTCCAGGGAACCAACCCTCGGGGGACCATCGCTTCTCTTGCGCTCCACAGCCAGTCGAGCTGCCAAAGGAACGTGCTGGGCCCTCTTCAAAGAGCGTACCAGCGGTATCCTTCGGCGCTCCTCCCGACGACCGGATGTTGATCATTGAATCGGAGGGGGAGCTTTCTGGAGAGGAGGATTCGGCTGCGCTGCCGCCCTCCGGGACGGTGGCAATGCCTGAATCTGATCCGGAAATGGCGGCTATGCTTTCCCGGACCGCTGAGAGGGTAGGGCTCGAGTGGAAACCTCCACCGTGTCCCGAGCCCTCGAGGTTGGATGATTGGTTTCTCTGGGTGGCTCGCGCAGGTTCTCAGGGCCCCGCTCTGGTGCCTTTCTTCCCGGAGGTGCATGACAAGCTTACCAGGTCATGGACGGCACCTTTCACTGCCAGAAACCGCCCTGGTGGCTCGTCTTCCCTCACCACCTTCGATGGTGGAGCAGCGCGGGGGTATACGGAAGTCCCTCTGGTGGAGCGGTCGGTTGTGATGCAATTGTGTCCAAACACCGCTGCCACCTGGTGGGACAAACCGTCGCTCCCCTCCCGGGCCTGTAGGCATTCATCGGCCCTGACCGGCAGTGCTTATGCGGCCTGTGGAGAAGCTGCCTATGCGGCCTGTGGAGAAGCTGCCTATGCTCTTCGGGAGATGGTGAACGCACCACTCCCTTCCCCGGAGGAGGGCCGGGTGGAGAATCTTTTTATTTCGTTTTGTCCCGCCATCGACCCTATGGCCGGCAGTACCCAAATTCTCGACAAAAGAGCACTTTCCTCTATCTCTGGCTCCCAAGAGGGCATGGAGAGTTGAGTTGAGGACGGACCAACACTGGACTGCACTCATCCA
This sequence comes from Spinibarbus caldwelli, assembly GCA_039654775.1. NCBI lineage: Eukaryota > Metazoa > Chordata > Actinopteri > Cypriniformes > Cyprinidae > Spinibarbus > Spinibarbus caldwelli. Next base: position 20,387,404 of record CM077253.1, on the reverse strand, counting down.
CCTCGGTCTCCAGCAGGCAGCAGCGGGCGGTTCGAAAGTGTCATCAGAGGCCCTACTCTGCACCCTCTGCCCAACTGTGGAACCACACACTCAGACCCCTCTTTGGTCCCCCCACGAGCCGCCCAAGCCGGGTCCCTGCATTCCACTTCGCTGCCCCACTGCGGGTACAGCGGTGGTACCGCTAGTCCCGCTTGCACCGTATCTGGGTGCCTTGCTAGCGCTACCCAGCCCGTCTCGCTGGCTTCTATGGGCCATCAACCTCGACTATGGGATTCAGTTCACCCGGCATCCCCCAAGTTCAGTGACGTCCGCTTCACAGTGGTGAAGGCGGCCGACGCTCCTGTCTTGCATGCGGAGATCGCAGTCCTGCTGGCGAAGGACGCAATAGAGCCAGTCCCTCCAGCTGATATGAAGACGGGGTTTTACAGCCCCTACTTCACTGTATTTAACCCTCTGGGGTCGACAAACGCGGATACGCGTTTTGTGGCAGATTTTCCTGATAAGGCCGAAATGAGCTTGAATTACTCTGCCATTTTTGATCGTACAGATAAGAGCAATACACCATTCGAATCTGTAAGGGGTCTACTTTTATTTGTATACACTCATTATAACAACTAAACTTTGTGCTTTTGAAGAATAAAGAAAACAAACAGGGTGCGCTCTCTGTCTTCTCCGTCTCCGCGAGCTGCTTTTAGAAACGCGTCACTAAAATGAACTGTAACTCAGCAAATACTCAGCACACAGACATGGGAGTTATATCTATAGAAAGCTTGAAGTGTCTATTTTTCAATGTTAGTCATGTCAAAAACAAACATTCTGTGATAAAGTAATCCGTATGAAACCAACACGATGTTCAGTCTTTCCCGTCTAACTCATTATCTTTAATGCAATCCCGCCCCCTCGCGGCTCGCGCCGTTCATATGTAAATATCCACGTGAGACACGTGCGCATGGAAACGCCCAACATAAACAAAGCGCAAGGAGATCATTCATCGCGGCTACTGTCCGTTTCTGCAAGAAGACGCGCTGAGTAAAGACTGGATTTCCCTCAAAAGAAGAACAAGATTTCATCAAGTAGAGGAGATCAATCTGATGAGTAAGTAATGTTTCTTTTTTGCATTAGTTAAAGTGTTATTGTGACATAAACTTGAACACATTACTAGTTGGGTTGTTCCCAAACTACAACATGATGAATGCTACGCATCTAAGAATGTTTAGACCATGTTTATTATTAATAATCTGTTCACAAATATATTTTAATAGCGTGCTAAATGATAACAATTACTTCTCAAATATAAAATATCCTTTTTTTATAGTACAAAGTACATCCTTTTATAGTACAAAGTATGCGTGAGTCTATGGCTGCAGAATCATATCTTAGGCTACTATAAAATCATACATGATGTTCAGGATGGCTATATGACTACAAAATCATAGTTGGGATTTTCCCAAACTATAATTCATGACTACAATGTTTGAAATTGAGCAAAACATTTTGAATATGATAGGCAATTCATTGTATTTAAATTTCTTACGGTGCGATGATGTTTTCATGCTCTATATAAAACAAAGGTAATATGAATGTACACTGTAACATGATGAATACTACGAATCTAAGTATGTTTAGAACATGTTTATTATTAATAGCCTAAGTTACTCTGTTCAAAAATAGATTTTAATAACGTGCCAAACAATAATAATTAGTTTCTCAGATATAAAATGTTTTTGTTCTTACGATAGTACAAAGCATGCGTTTTTTTTTTTTTGGTTGTTTGTATTTTATTGAATCAGATACCTGCACCACAGATGAATCCTGCTGACTTTCAGCCTCTTCAAACTGTTTTTCTCTGAGAGCGCTGTACCAACATCAGATTTTCAACTACACTGATATTCTATTGACTACTGATTATTTTTTTTTTTCTTCTTGAATCCATGGAAAGAAGCAGAAACACTTAAATAAAACAAGTAAATATCAGGTATGATTTACTTGTTTCACTTGTTCAACAGAATCTGTTGCAGAAATGACTCAAAGTCTGTTCACATCTCTGTGGTTAGATCAGTGTGCACAATAATGTGTCTCTGACCTTCATTATGTATGTTTTGATTATACTGTGTTGTAAATAAAATACAAATAATTAAAAAAACAAAACAAAAAAAAAACATTTTTTCAATCTCCTCACATTCTCTCTTACCTGCCTCAAAGTCACAGTCACACTGATGGGCCATTAGGGGGCCATTAGGGGAGGGCCCTTTGTCTCTCAGGTGAGAATCACTTAATATTCAAGACCATTGCCACTCCCTCGCATATAGGCTTTTGATCACAAAACATGTCTTTAAAAATTTAAATCAATATATTGAGTGAGTAAACAAGCTGATTTTCACATAATTTTGAAGCAAAAACTCTAGGCTACAAGATCCAGTTCTCAAAAGTCTTGTAAATAGATGTTCTGTATGTGTTTTATGGCCTTATTTCAGTGACTTCAAAATTTTAGTTTTTCACTAACCACGCATAAACGTTGCTTTCTCAAGGGGTTCACATCCTCAACTATCTCGACAATTGGCTTATACTAGCACAGACTCGGGATCTGTTGTTCAAACACAGGGACCTGGTGCTCCGGCACCTCAGCCAATTGGGTCTTTGGGTCAACTGGGAAAAGAGCAAACTCTCCCCGACACAGAGGATATATTTTCTCAGTATGGAGTTGGATTTGGTCGAACAGACAGCACGCCTCACAGAGGAACGTGCTCAGTCGATGCTGAACTGCTTGAATTCATTCAAGGGCAGGATTGAGGTCCCACTGAAACAATTTCAGAGGCTCCTGGGGCATATGGCAGCTGCGGCGGCAGTCACACCGCTCGGGCTGCTTCATATGAGACCGCTTCAGCATTGGCTTCATGGCTGAGTCCCGAGATGGGCGTGGCAACGCGGCACTCACCGGGTCCAAGTTACACCGGCCTGCTGCCAAACCTTCACCCCGTGGTCAGACCTTGTGTTTCTCCGGGCGGGAGTGCCCCTAGAGCAGGTCTCCAGGCATGCTGTGGTTTACATGGATGCCTCTACCACCGGCTGGGCACCTTGCCTTGAACCGTCTCAAGGGACGTTTATGAGGCAAGCACGTGCTGGTCCAGGAGGACAACACTGCGACCGTTGCGTACATCAACCGACAAGGTGCTCTGCGCTCCCGTCACAACTCGCCCGCCACTTCCTCCTTTGGAGTCGGAAGGTTCTGAGGTCCCTTCGGGCCATTCACATTCTGGGTCTGCTCAACTGTGTGGCCGACGAGCTGTCACGAGCTGTGCTCCCGGGAGAATGGAGACTCCATACCCGGACGGTCCAGCTGATTTGGAGTCGTTTCGGAGCCGCTCAAGTAGACCTGTTTGCCTCTCCAGAAACCTCTCACTGCCAGTTGTTTTTCTCCCAGAACGAGGGAACACTCGGCACAGAGCTGGCCACGGGGCCTGCTCAAATATGCATTTCCCCCAGTGAGCTTTCTCACACAGACATTGTGCAAAGTCAGGTAGGATGAGTCAGGACGAGCCACGTTCTGACTACCTGCAAAGTCAGGTAGTCAGGACGAGGAGCAGGTCCTGCTTGTTGCACCCTATTGGCCCAACCGGACCTGGTTCCCAGAACTGATGCTCCTCGCGACAGCCCCTCCTTGGCAGATTCCTCTGAGAAAGGATCTACTGACTCAGAGAGGGGGCACCCTGTGGCACCTGCGTCCAGACCTCTGGAAACTTCATGTCTGGTCCCTGGACGGGACGTGGAGGTTCTAAGTGACCTACCCAAGAGGTAGTTTAAACCATCACTTCGGCGCGAGCACCGTCTATGAGACACGCTTACACCTTGAAGTGGAACCTGTTCGTCAAGTGGTGTTCTTCTCGCCGAGAAGACCCCCGGAGATGCCCAATCAGAGTTGTGCTTTCCTTTTTGCAGCAAGGGTTGGAGCGAAGGCTGTCTCTCTCCACCCTGAAGGTCTATATCACTGCGATTGCTGCTAATCACGACCCAGCGGAAAGTAAGTTGGTAGGGAAGCATGACCTGGTCATCAGGTTCCTTAGGGGGGCGATAAGGTTGAATCCTCCCCGGCCCTCCTCTATACCCTCTTGGGACCTGACTCTAGTGCTCAGAGCACTACAGCAGGGCCCATTTGAGCCTTTGCAGTCAGTCAAGCTAAAGTTTCTTTCATTGAAAACTATGCTCCTGCTTGCACTGGCCTCCATCAAGAGGGTAGGGGACCTGCACGTATTTTCGGTCGACGAATCATGCCCAGAGTTGGGGCCGGCCCAGGCAATCCTGAGGCCCCGGCCCGGCTATGTGCCCAAGGTTCCTACTATCCCCTTCAGGTATCAGGTAGTGAATGTGCAAGCGCTGCCCCCAGAGGAGGCAGACCCAGCCCTAGCTTTGCTCTGTCCTGTCCGCGCCTTCAGATGGTACGTGGACAGGACACAAAGCTTCAGGACCTCAGACCAGCTCTTTGTCTGTTACGGAGGCCGGCAGAAGGGGAAGGCCGTCTCCAAGCAGAGGATGGCCCACTGGATAGTGGATGCCATCACCCTGGCTTATCAGGCACAGGGTGAGCCCTGCCCGCTCAGGTTGCAAGCCCACTGTACAAGGAGTGTTGCATCCTCCTGGGCGCTGGCTCGTGGCACCTCGCTGACAGATATCTGCAGAGCTGTGGGCTGGGCGACCCCTAACACGTTCGCTAGATTCTATAGTCTTCGTGTTGAGCCGGTATCCTCCTGTGTTCTCACCTCAAACGGGTAGAGGCACTGAGAAGCCCCGGTGTAGTGTGGGCTTGCTAAAAATGTTAAAACTGCTCCAGAGAGTCCGTACTGTAGGCCCTGTCGAGCTCCTCCATCCCCTCGGTGGCCAGACGTGGCGGAGCATTTGGAGCCAGGCACTCACTCAGTAAATCCGTGAGAACCGGTAGAGTAGAAGTCCGCAAGCCCATCGGGTTCCGATGGGGCCATTCGGGCTGGGCTCGGGCCATTTTTTTTTTTTTTTTTTTTTACAGATCGGGCTCGGGCTCATTTAGCCTCTCTCCTTTTACTGTGCCTATATGCGCACAGAGCACACATGGCGACTGTATGAAATACTGATTATATTATATATATTACATATCGCCTACAAAATACGCAACGTATATTCGCATGTTTTAGCATACAGGTGACAGTTGACCATGCAGAGCATCAGGGAGAATTTGGAGCATAGTCACTAAAAGTTCCCAATGCTTCGGGAAAAGCTGCATTTTGGATCACCAATGCATTTGATGATGATCCTGACTCGCCGTCTCCTCATTGGATGCGCCTTTAGAGAAAAATGCATCTTTAGGGATTTTATAATGAAAGAGTTTTTGTTTTTGATTCGAATTATTTTGTTTTAAAGTGGTAATTCAAAGCTTTCTATAGATACTATATTTATCAAGACAGTGAGGTAAATATCCGCTGTGTTTCGGTTTTTCAGAAGCACTCCTGCTCAAAACTGAAACTGCTTTTTCTTTATTTTAAAAAGCACGCTTTATTGATATTTTGAGTGCACACAAATAAAAGTAGACCCTTTACAGTTCTGAACAATGTAGCCTATTACTCTTACCTTTATGAGCAAAAATGACGCGTATTTTGAAATGTTTCCAATGCAAGTGATCGCTCTGGCGCGCCTGTAAAGCGTGTTTCAGTTTCCACTCTCCGCACAAATGACTGGATATGCATCAGTGCACATTTATCTAGGTTAAGCGTTTAAACTAACATTGTGGAGCTGTTTTATAACTATAGATTTAATTTTAAACAAGTCGTGATGATTTGAGAAGGCTAAATTTATCATACATAGGCTATGATGAACTCACTGTCTGCCGATGGCTGCTTGGTCATTACTTTAAAAAACAAAAACTTAAATTTAACGAATAAAAAATGCTCCAAACGTTTTTTTCTAAATTAACGTAATAAAATAACAAAACAAAATACAATCACTTTGCCATTTCATACAAAACTTAAGTATGTTAATAGCTGAAACAGTAGTATAAGCTCTTTTGGGAGAAGGGGAAAAAAAAAAAAAGATGGGCTCCGGTTGGACTCGGGCCAGTTATTATGATAAGCTGTCGGACACGGGCTGGGCTAGGGCCTGAGCGTCTCGGGCTAGGGCCAGGCTAGGGCCTAAATTTTAAGCCTGTGTAGGGCTCTGCAGTAGAGGGCTGGGTTCCATATGTAGAGACCTGAGTGGATCCCATATGTGTAAAAGTCCACGGTATAGCCTTAGAGCTCATGTTTCCCCGGCAGATCTCTTTGCCATTTTTTCAAGAGGGTTGTAATCACCTCTAATTCTTGCATATGCACCTAAACGGATCCATATGTGTAAGTTCCTCTGAAACCTCCTTTGGGAAGGATGGGGCTTCTGCAACATTCCGTGCATTTTCCCAGTGTTATCCCATCTCACTGAGTGGGTAGTGCTACAACAGCAGTGACTGGCCTTCTTGTTGCGAGCCCGGCCTACACCAAAAGGTGGCTCGCACAGGACACTGGAAGGGGCAGCTTCCAGCTTCCACGCTTTGGTAGGGATCCAATTTGTCGGTCACCGACGTGACCTGTAGTGACCGACTGAAAAGGAAGGGAACGGAGACGTCACGTCCCATCACCACGGCTCCTGTAACACCGCTGAGCGGCTGGGTCACCGGCTCGGCTCCAAATCGAAAACCTGGTATGTGTTGCACCTGCTGCCTATTTATGCTCGCGCTGTCAACAGCAGCAGCTGGATGCAATCATCACATGCCAATGTGCATTGGCTCATTTAGTTTACACTCGAAGTGTATTGGTCTCTCTAAGCGAGATCCCATTTGTCGGTCACGGACGTGACGTCTCTGTTCCCTCCTTCAGGATTACATATGCTACCGAGACGTTGCATCTAAACTCTGCAGGGCTCCAGCCCTCCAGGAACTGAGTTTGACACCCCTGGTCTATAGGTATGTTCACAGGAGCATGTTTCATTACAAAGTGACATCGCCATCTACTGGCCTAGCATGCATAATACAGCACTTTTTTGTCGATTTTGCAGATTTGTGTGAATGGAGATTGTTGTGACAAAATTGTCTTCTGTATGTGAAACTTTTCAAAAAACGTGAAGGAAAAACTTTTTGATTGTTGTTGGGAAAACATCCTCAAAGAGTACGCAATTTCAGATGTAGCCATTGACAGTACTTTATGGAAGTGAGTGAGCACTAAAATGTTATTTTGGCAGAATTTGTTTAAATTCTCTTTTTTTTTTTTTTTTGTTATACCAGGAATTCCATTGTTGAACTCGGTTGAAAGTTGAAAACAGGCTGATGGATTCTACAATAGGATATACCATCGATTATCTATCACGTGACATCAATATTCCGTAATAGTCGGTTTCCTGTCAGCACCTTCTTGTTATCTACTCAGAGGGGTGATAAAGAAGTAACTCAATCAGGAGATAACAAACCTCTTTTTGTATCAAGAACTAAGGAGTTCGTTCACGCAACACGTGGTCGAGATACCTCATGATCGCTGTGTATGGACTATAGAGTATCCACCGGAAAAGGAAAATTCACTGATACCCTCAGGGCCCCAAAAGCACAGGATCTATACAGCCTGACATCCTATGACCCGCGCTTTTGACCATCTGCTTCCCGCTCTTCTGCACCTTCAACTCTTTTCTTTGCAGACAAAGGAACACACAAACTCGATTCTTTTTAAAGGACAATCAATTACTACTGCTGCTATTAGAGCAAATATACTCCCCAAATAATGTGTTTATGTCTCCTATATGCTTGATGTGCTTATTATAATTGGTGGTATTTTAATCTATGCATTATAACCACGTTTTATAAAGTTAGTAAGTGTACGCTGTATATGCAAGATACCTGATATTTGATGCTGAATGAAAGCTTGTCTTAATTGCAGAACATTGAAATGGATTAAAAGTCGCTATTATAAACAGTGTTAGTTGTACAACATTTTATAGAAGTAGTTAACACAGCTTGCAGAGATGGTCTCACATGATGGATGAAGCATTATGTTAATTTATGCACGAAAAGGAACCATACGGGGCGTGGCTAAGCCCCGCAACAATATCTGATTGGGACTCTCGCTCCTGGGACGGACTTAGTCGGCCTGCTTAAAACTCAATGTCATGAACTGATTCTTTGCTCTTTCGCCTTGTGTACGACTGCGCTCCAACTTGCGCTCACACGCTGCACCATCAAGCGAGTTTGTCATCCAGAAACTCAACAACACTCCGTGAGCTTCGTAACTCTGCGGAAATCTTCAAAGCCTAAAGCCATGCAAACAGACTCTCAGAAGAACTTCAAGCGCATCATCATCCGCAGTCAAGGCAACCTACTTCCGAAGCTCCCACGTAACCAGGCAACCAACCAATCACCACAAGGGCTTTCCCAAAAGATGTCATCCAAACGACAGATCGGCAATCAACCAGCGAAGGGATTCCCTCAACCAGGAAAGGAAACCCCGCGGTCAGCTTCAACCAAAACAAAGTTTTCATCTCTTGCTGAACTGGCGCTGAATTGATCTTAAGGAGTAAAGATAAGCCAAGTCTCTGCTTTTGTGATTTTCTTCAGGTTGTGATCTTGAGCTAGTAATAATTTACTAGAATTTTGGGACTTCAGTTCAACTCTCCTATCCTGAACCGTGTGTGTGTGTTTTCAGTAGGTTTAGTTCATGTATTGTTAGAATAACAGTTAGCAAATAAACTTTTGTTTCATTTATAAAGAATCCTTGTCTCGTGTTATGTATTTTTAAGTCTAAACATTTGCCCAAATCTTGTGTTACCTAGCTCAGAACTAAGCTATCATTAACAGTTATTATGTAAATATGTAAATGTCAAAATTGTTAAGATATACTGATTTTAACGTTCGCCGGACGAACCGTTGATAAAGTATAAGCTATAAATTTTGAATCTGTTCACTCAAATCAAAATCAGACTGGATTGTAAGATTCAATTCCCTAAGAAGATAAAAATTTGAGTTAATTTCTTACAAAACAGATAGTTCATCAAAAATGAAACTTTGCTGTTAATTTACTCACCCTCAGGCCGTTCAAGATGTAGGTGACTTTTTTCTTCAACAGAAACATAAAGAAGATTTTTAGCTGAACCGTGGTGCTTGGTGAATCATATAATGCAAGTCAGCGGCTGCACGTTTTTGAGAATAAATAAAAGCATATCAAGGAATATAAAATTAATACCCGTGGTTCCTGATGATAAATTGAGGTCTTATGAAGCAAAACGATTGGTTTGTGCAAGAAACTAAACATTATTTACAACATTTTTACCTGTAATCCATAGCCTCGGGCAACAGGGAAATATGATTTTCTGCAAACTGGTTCTTTCTGACAGGTTTTTTTTTTTTTTTTATCTTTAAGTTCATGTATGTGCATATCAGTGGCTCATCGGTCTTCGGTCCGAGTGTTTCCTCGGTTGAGTGACTGTTGGAGTAACTTGAGCGCTAAATGATTTGACAAAACCAGCATCATGCGATCATATATGCTGGTATTTTGGCACATTTTGAGTTGGAGAGACTGTCAGGCATGTTCAAAAGTGAGTTTTGATCGAGTAACTTGCAAATCTGTGCTGCTCAAGCCACGAACTGTTTCAGATGGTTCAGTCTGATTCAATAAACTGGTTCATCTAGTTCACCAGTCAGAACCGGTTCAAAAGAATGATTTGTTCGTGAACCGGACATCACTCCGGACCGTTTGCCTGAGTTTATGGATTACAAGTAATAATGTTGTGAATAATGTTCACTTTATTGCACAGACTGATCGTTTTGCTCATAAGACCTTAATATATTATCAGGAGCCACAGGTATTAATTTTACATTCCTTGATATGCTTTTTTTTAATTCTCAAAATCGTACAGCCGCTGACTTGCATTAAGTGAATCGACCAAGGACCAAGGTTTCAGCTAAAAATCATCTTTACTATTCTACTCAAGAAAAAAGTCATCCACATCTTGGATGGCCTGAGGGTGCAGGGGCGGATCTAGAAAATATTTTTTAGGGTGGCAAAGGGGTGGCATGGGGTCTATGAGGAATGGCAACACCAAAGCAATCCACCATGCATAGTTTTTGGGGATTTATTGTCTGACATGCACAGTTGTGTTCACAAATATTTCATTACCATTAAGTAATCATCTATACTGTTTAAAATGAAAAATAAATAACAACATTTCAATATCCATCATGGCACCAAGTCAATACACAATATAAAAAACTTCAACAGGTTATAAATGTTTCTGAGCTTGTATCATTAAAGAAGACATGCGGTTCTTTTAATATTACATAGGCTACTTAGATGGAATAAATCACGTTTTAGTGCAAGTTTAAGAGCAAGTTTAAGAGTAAAACTTTTTGAATTTCCTAACATTAGAAAGAAATACAATAATATCAAAGCACTGAAACTGGATCAGTTTTGAAAACAATGTTTGATTTTCTGTTATTACCAGAGGTGAGAATGTCTGTAATCACCCAGAACACACCATCAATAGTCTAGCAACCCCAGCAACTGCAGAGCAAGAGCCTAGCAACCACCCAGAATATCCTAGCAACCAACTAGCAACACTTTAGTAAACATCTAGAACATCTAACTGACCAAACTATTTATGTTTCTTAAACAAGACAGCGTAAATTTTCAATCTAGTTATTGCAGGTATTCTTAAATGCTTACACACAATTCAAATACACAGATGACTTTCCTGCCCAGTGAACACTCATGAGATCAATAACACTTAACAAAAAACTCTTATTAGGATTCAGGAATTATTTTTGCAGCTCAATGTCAATTACAGTATACAACATAGATTAAAGTACAGATTATAATAATAATTCAGCAATAAACTTTTGGTAACAGATCATTTTCATTTTACTACTCTAAAGTAATCTTGCAGTAGATGAAAAACACTAGAAAAGTTAAAATACCAAATAATTGTATATGAACTTGATATGCACCACAATACAGTACAGTAAAAAAAATAAATAAATAATTAGTAAATTCAGCATCCTCTGCACATTTGGTCAAATTTCATTACAGTATAGAGTACTAGCAGTTTCCTGGTCTCCTGACACAAGACTAGCTATATTTCTAGGCAGTCATTTCTCAGTTCTGCAAACATGCAGTGCACATAAAAAATGGTTACAAATAAAATTTGACAGTCACACGTTTGAAGGTTTACAACATGTGCTACAGTTTACTGTACATATAGAACAGTGAAGTTTCCATCATCTAATGTACTGGTACTGTACTGTAATTATACTGAATGTGTAAGTATAAAACCCATGTATATTATTCATTCAGCTCTCTCCTCTCTCCGTTGTTAGGATGCAGAGATTCTGATTGGTGTCATCAGTTTTGCTACCTAATGTTTAACTTACTCATTGTTAAACTTTTTGAGAAATGTGTCTTTGTTTTGAGAACTGAATTAATGGTTTGGGTAAATGGGCCAACTAAAATCGAGAAAACTGCAATACAAGATTCTTACCTAACTCTGCTATTAGTTTTCGTGTTTTTTTGCCATTATTTTCTGTTACGCTGTCATCGTCGCGGCTGAAAAGTAGCACATGAAACACTGCTTACATTTATATTTTATTGTTTGATAATTCTGGGGTGGCAGGTGGGGTGGCACAGCTCTTTCTTAGGGTGGCATTTGCCACCCCGGTAGATCCGCCCCTGTGAGGGTGAGTAAATTAACAGCAAGTTTTAATTTCTGGGTGAATTATCCTTTTAACAACCTCATAGTTCACAGTAGGTCTGTCTTTAACAATTTCTAAGTTATTTTTCAAATCCAATTCCCCTATGGAGAAAATAAATGGGATGTTTACTTCCACAACCCAACTGTTGCACTCTTTAAAGAACAGCTAAGAATACTATAATATTTTACCATGAAAAGAGAGACTGTTAATATGTTTGTTACCAAGTATTCATTGGAGTACACCAGCTGAGGTGATTATTTTATCTCTAATCAAACCACTAGATCAAAGGCATATGCACTTTTATGCAAATAAGGTTAACTGAGACTCAAGAGTTCTCACAAAAAGAGGTCATTTTTAGCATTTCTCTCTCTAGTTTTATTTAGAATACTGTGGAAACATTCTAGGTAAAGGTTTAGATACAACCAACAGGCATGACGTCAGGCCTTTTTACCACCCTGCAAAAACTGCTGTGTTGCAGAGCGCATGTAATGCGATCAGTGGGCAGAGTCATTCAGATTCTGCCGTCTAACCAATCAATTCCACAAACGAAGCACCACCTTATCTTCAGGTGCACTACACCAATGATAAGCTTAACATTGATTTTTTATGTCTAAGTGTTGTCTGTGCAGGAAGCATGTGTACAGACTTTAAACTCTTTCCAAGCACCAGTGAAAGATCGGAGATTGCACAGAATGCTGTGTTTGAATGTGAGACTGGAAAATAGCTGCAGGCTAGGAAAGTTGCATCCTTATGCTCTCTCATGATAACTGTGTGTGTTAGAACGGTGCTCAAGATAACCCAGGGAAAGTCAGACTAGTTACACTCATTTAAGGGAGTTTCGCCTCTAGAGTATATTGCAGTTTTTGGCCAAACTGTGCTACATACCTCCCTTTTGGTAGTTCTCAGCTTGTTAGTATTTTAAATCAAATCCTGGTTTTGAATACAAGAACAGAACAACATACGTACATTGTCTCACCAAGAGTGGAGAAGTGGTTTCTCACACAAAGACTTCTGATCTTTGTCCACCTGCCTAAACATTTAACCTCTATATACTACCACTTCTCCACAACATGTCAAAACTGCCTGTATAGATTTGATTTTTTCCATGCATCAGAGTCTCCAGACCACCATACCATTGAAGAAGACTGACAAGCTAGAATCTGATGGGACTAGATGGGAGTAGAGTTGAAATTGTGGTGAAAAAAAAGGCCTAAACCTCAATTGTGTTGTGTTCTATAAATGGGATATGTTCCATAAATAGTCTACAGTATACGATGCCTTACATTATAAAAAAATTATGAAGACCACTTAATAGACAAAGGCATTGAATCTGAAATAATCTTTCTAACTTGTACACCATAACTTTATTTATTTATTTATTTATTTAATTTATTAGTTTTTTTGAAGCACAAGATCCAATATAGTACACATTTCTAGGTATTTCAGTAAGTAAGGATACACTTGCAAATCCATTTCATATTACTCTACAGGCACTTTGAATTATCTGACCCAAAACTGCTCAAAACTCACCCAGCCGCAAAGCATGCTGGGTAGCCGGCAGTGCTTCCATATATAAGCTGAATGTTAATATCGCAGCTGATCATCTACTGCTGGAATCTGCCTTGAAGTGAACAACTATTGCTAATAAATTCAATTCAAACAAATTCAAAGGTTAAACAATCATGTTGAAGTCACTCCTGTTATGCTGTATCTTTTGAGCGTGATGAATTCAATACAAACATGTGTGAGTTTTAATTTAATTATGCTTCTAAAGGGTAAACCAGTCTTTCAGAAATATGCTCTGGTTAAGCCCAGGCACTTAAACTTTATTAATTATATCTTGATTACTTACAAATTGCAAGAAAATTAACAGGATGGAAATGAAGAAGTAAATTTAGCCACTGTTTAGTGATGAACTGACAGTTAGCTTAATGGAGAATGTCAGCTCAAAGATCATTTTGTAAAAAATCGTTGTATTTTGTTTTGGCATTAGTCTATTTCTGTCATTTTAAAGAGAGTGTTATACAATAACAATATTAACCAATACCACAAACCATCACATAATTAATCAAATCCACTGATGTTTGCTGTTTACTGCTGTTTTCCCTCCAAAATGATGTCACTTCCTGGAGGATGATGTCATTGACGAAACAAGTATTACTTTTTATACTGTTACTCTTTCAATAATAATTTTATACTGTTACTCTTTCAATAATAATATTTTTTTAATATCCTAAGTAATACAGGAACAATATGTGTTACAAATTAAAACAGTATATAATATATCTAATATTAAAACCATTTAAAAAAAAAAAAAAAAACTGAAATATTTGTTTTAATATATATCATATCATTTTTCACTCTAAAAGTTCACATAACATTCAGGGACATGGCAATCAATCAATCAATCAATCAACAGGTAATTGTGACTTTTTATCTCACAATTCTGATTTTTTTTCCTCAAAATTGTGAGATATAAACTTGCAATTGTAAGAAAATAGTCGCAATTACTCACAATTGCAAGTTTATATCTCAAAATTCTGAGAAAAGAAGTCAAAATTCTGAGATATAAACTAGCAATTACTAGTTATAAAGTTAGAATTGCAAGATACAAATTTGCAGTTCTGACTTTTTTTCTCACAAATTCAAATTTATCAAATTTTTTTCTTGCAATTTTGACTTCTGTTCTCAGAATTTTGAGATACGAACTTGCAGTTGCGTTATAAAGTCAAATATTATATATATATATATATATATATATATATATATATATATAATATGTATATATATATATATTTTTTTTTTTTTTCTTACAATTGTGAGCACATATCTCACAATTCTGAGGAATAGATAAAAAAGTTGAAATTACCTTTTTATTTATCAGAACTGTGACTTTATTTCTCAGAATTGTGAGTTTATATCTTGCAATTCTGACTTCTTTATCACAATTAGGAGTTTAAATCTTCCAATTTTTACTTCTTTCTTGCTATTGCAAGTTTATATCTCACAATTCTGACTTTATTTCTAAGAATTGCAACTTCATATCACACAATTGTCCCTTCACAAAGACCCGCCCCCCTTGTAAACACACACCGTTTTTCAAGTTCAAGTCCACCGACATGAATCTACTCTTCTGTCTGTATGTTTGTTGGACAAAATGGCAGATTCGGTGTTATGGTTGGTCAGATCGCCTGTCAATCAAGCTCCTGGCGAAGGGTCATTTCTGACTTTGTAACTCTCAATTGCGAGTTATAAGATGGGAGTTTATATCACACAGTTGATATAAGAAAAATGCAGAATTGCGAGAAAATTATCATTTTTTTTTTTTTTTTTGTGGCAGAAATGGGATTCCATACATATATATTGTTTTTTTTTTTTTTTTCATTTGTGTGTTTATTTTTTGTGGGTTTAGCATGACTCCAAGCATCCAGCTGTCCTACACGACATCCACAGAGCTGGGCCGAGCAGGAGCTCCTGTTCCTGTCAGGTGAAGCGTCTGATTAGGCTGGAAAGAGAAAGGAACTGAGACTGGAACAGAATCCGGCTCTCTGATAGCTTTGACAGCAGGTAATGAGCCACTTAATGAAGTCCAGGGTAATTTCGCAACCACAACAGGAGGGAGACGCAAGGCGTGCGGTGTTAGGCCCATAACAGCCTTTAATCAAATGGGAAAGGCAGGCTGAAAATGATAGCCCGGGTCTGCGGGGATTTCGACGGCAACCGCAGGTAGCAGGTGCTTCTCTTAACCTGTTGGCATAGCAACCACAACATAGTTTCTTCTTCCTCAACAGTACATTTACGGCATCTCCAAAATGATCCTCACACAAGAAAATATGTTTGCTTTATTTCTGTTCATCAGGAGGCCTTCCACTGCCGCCCACACATCTGCTGCAGTTGACTCTGCCTCCTCCAGGTTGTGTTTACCATTGGCATGTTTTCAAGATTTCCTCAATCAGCAACATGATGCTTTTCCTTCTCGTCATAAACAATCTGTGTCTTTCGGTTCCCGATGGAATAGCGTGAGAAACAATACTAATTACTAGTTCAGAGATACTGGACATTCCTCACTGGAGAGGTTCTCAAAATGTCAAGCGAACGTATACTGTAGCATCATTTTTTGATAATATTTTCTACAACAATATTGAGAAAGAAGTTTCTTATGCACACCAAGGCTGCATGTATTCTATAACAACCACAGTAAAGCTAGTAATATTGTGAAATATTATTTTCAGCAACTTTACTCCAGTCTTCAGTGTCACATGATCCTTCAGAAATCATTCTAACTTGCTAATTTGCTGTTCAAGAACATGTCTTGTTATTATCAATGTTGAAAACAGTACTGTGTTTGAAGAAACTGCAATACGAAGTCAAAATTGAAACGTCTATTTGCACTAAGTGCAAATAGCCCACTTTGTTGGCAGAGGCTATGTACACTAACTCCGCCCACCAAGGTGTAGTTGGGTTAGTCAACACTACAAAAGATGGCTGGCAAAGAACAGCTCCAGTGGTGTAAGTAAAAAAAAAATGTAGCATACACTTTTTTTGACATAATCGACCCGAGTTCAAATTCACCTTTTGTCGAAATCGTTCTTGTCCCTTTTCACATCAGAAAGGCATTTATTTTAAATAAAAAATGAAAAAATTATTTTAAATAAAAAATTAATTAATTCAATTAAATAATTGAAAAGTTGAAAATTAAGTATCAGGTAGGGTTAGGGTTAAGTGTAGGGAAGGCTTTATTGTCGCAATAAGTAAGCATCCATTTCATAATTTAATTTACATAAAACTTATAATTTACACTCAATACGTTATTATTGCATACTGTTTTATAATGTACTACAATACAGAGGTACAGATATTTGCCACTGTTTACAATAAGTATTATAAATAGCAGAAAATACTGTTTTTTTTTTTGTTTTTTTTTTTACATAGTGTAAATAGAAGCTATGGCTATTTGCACTAAGTGTAAATGACATCTATTGCTAAGAAACTATGCTATTTTCACAAAGTAAATAACATCTAAGCCGCTGCCTTCACAAATGTTTGGTAAGATGTAATAATAAGAACCACTATTAATAATTGAACATCAGTAATAACTGATAATAACTGAGCTGCAAATTGGCATATTAGAATGATTTCTGAAGGTGTGACACTGAAGACTGGAGTAATGATGCTGAAGATTCACAGGTCCTGTTGTCAGTGCCACTCAGTTGTTCATTTCCGAAACACATAGATTGAATCTGAGTTTCTAATTACTTATCTCATAGCATTCTTGATTACCTCCTCCCATCCTTTCACTCTGCTGCCAGTGCACAATCAAACATTTCATGTCCACTAGATTTTGTTTTCTTTGATTGAAGCTCAACATGAGCAAAGCATAAAAATGTGACAATCACTAAAGCGTGCAAACATTTGAATGCATTCCACCATATGTTGTTGAACACAGCTAGGGGCATTTTAAAAAAAACACTTTAGGGGCATTATTATTATTATTATTATTATTATTATTATTATTATAATAATTATTATTATTATTATTATATACTTTTTATTTATTGATTATTATTTTCTTTTTTTTTTTACCTTAGTAGTTTTTATTTATTTATTTATTTATTTATCTATCAAAAAAAAAAGAAAAAAGAAAGAAGTAAATTAATAAATGATAAGTCCCAAAATAGTTTTTTGAGCTGTGATGTTCAAGGAAGAATTTGGGTTAGATTTAGTAATGCACTGGTTCACTCTTCTGCTCGGTTAATTTATACTGCACAGTAATGGCTGAATGGGTTTTATATTGCAAAATACAATGAAAGAATTTAATTCATTGCTTGAATGAAATAAAATATGAAAAACCCAGAATAATGATAGCACCTGAATCACAGTTAATTCCTTAAACTGAATTACTGGAATTTCTATACACTGAAATTAAAAGAGAGAAAGGACACAGTCTTGGCTGGATCTGGTCTAATTTACACTGACTAAATATTATTTTTTTGAATGTTATTTGCAAAAATAAATAAATAATTAAATAAAAAAAAATGTAATTACTATCTATCTATCTATCTATCTATCTATCTATCTATCTATCTATCTATCTATCTATCTATCTATCTATCTATCATGGACTTAATGTTGCATATTTACCAAAGGTGTTTTTGGTTGTTCACACATACATCAATAACAACAATATATAATATACAACATATAAATATCAATTTTAATTTGCTGAAAGTCACTATTTGGGTTTTGTTTCATAATTATTAATAAATTAATAAATCGTTATTTTTAATTGTTAAGTAAAAATTTTAAACATAATAAAAATACTAATAATAATACTAATAATAATAATAATAATAATAATAATAATAATAATAATAATAATAATAAAACAAAATAATAGATAATTAAAAATAATTATTAAAATAATACAAAACAATTATAAATAAATAAATAAATAACATATAACATATAACATAACATACACATATACATACATACATACACTATTTTAATGCTTCTGGCTATTTCATTTTATAGAAAACATCCAGAATAGACTGTTCTTCAACATTAAATGCATTAACAATACCATACATTCACACAGACATCCCTAAGCTGAAAGGTGTGCATATCATCTGTCGTACTGTAGTCAATTTGTTGATTAGCACCACCTACTGTACAGGAGTCATGGTGTGAATAAACCTTTTGTTTCTTATTGCATTTTTGTTTGCATATGGTGTGGACAGAGCTCCCTTTGTCTGCAAACCAAGTGCAAATGCAAGTGATGCATATACAAACATCCTTCACTCCCACTCTCCCTCTTGTCCATTTGAAGATGCTCATATAACTTGCCAGCACCACAATTAACTCCCAGAGTGACCTGCTCACCACCCTGTTGTTGAATCGGATTAGGTCTCTCTCTGTCTCCGCCGAGCTCCTGCTGGCTTATCTGGGGCATGTTTGGAGGGCGCAGCAACAGGACAGGGACACGTGCCTGGAAATAAACGGAGTCTCGCGGTGATAGCCTCCCTGCTCACCCAGCCATGAAGGTTAAAACATCTCTTTCTTGCCTACAGTCAGCCTTGCTCCATAACTGTGAATAAGGACGGAGGACGTCTGCCTAAGAGTGCAGACATCTGCGTCTGTGTCTGCTGTCATGGGTCAGCAGGTAGACAAATGATGGAGGTCATGGTGGGGGTCACGGCGTGTTTAAACACAGAGGGCAACAAAGTCAATCAATGGATAGAAAAACAAAATGTGTCAGGTGTCGCGAGGCGGAAAAGTGCACAAAACTTTATGTATTCATTGTTTTATTGATTTAATCCTGGCTGCTGCTGTATTGTGTAGCCCTATGAGATACTGTATGCTATAAAAGTGTGTCAGTACTGACCCTGAGGTTATTCTTTCAAGGATCAGTCTAAAAAAAAATGTATTTATATTTTATTTAACCCTGATTAATGCACGCTTGTGGCGTTCACTGTTATTTTGTTTTAAGTAAAATACTGTATTTTCTTTTTCAAACAATAATGACCAACAAGGACAAAACACACCATAAAAGTAGTTTAGATGATGAATTTGCAAATTTTTAGACTTTTTTACAGTTAAATTCGAGTGTAGCAGTTTTAGACTGGCATGTCAGGTGCTATTTCAAAAGATGAGAGACATGAGTACAATGGACAGTCACATCAGTCTAGCATGATTAAGTTTACACAATTAAAAATCTTTTTTTTTCTTTTTCTTTTTTTTTCATTTAAAAATGTGAGACACAGGGCAGTGGAATGGTAAACATTCAAGGTATCGAGTTTTTTATTTATTTATTTATTTATTTTATTTATTTATTTATTTTTTTATCTTGAGCTAACTAGAATGTTGTGCCATGCAATGACTTAATATTTATAATGCATGTAATTTCTGAATTAAAAAGTAAAATAAAAAAAAAGAGCCCAATCTAAAAATAGGACCCAATCTACTGTTAATTTGGAATAATTTTCCATATTGATTTTTCACAAATGTTTAACCCATATTTTGAACAATGCATGACATTTTGTTGTGTTTTAGGGTTAAAGAAAATGTCTGTAAACTTAACGAAAAAATTAACAACAACAACAACAACAAAAATCCTTAGGGTGTTGGTTGTTGTTGTTGTTTTTTTTTATTTTTTTTATTTTTTATTTTATGACAAGGCAAGGTTCGGGTAATAATATGTCATAACCCTTCAAAAGTGTATTTACAATTGAGGTCAAAAGTTTACATCCCCCCTTGCAGAATCTGCAAAATGTTAATTATTTTACCAGTCATACAAGATGGATCTCAAAATCTTTTTTTTTTTTTTTTTTTTTACTACTACTTCTACTACTACTACTATTACTACTACTACTACTACTACTACTACTACTACTAATGATAATAATAATAATAATAATAATAATGAAAATAATAATAATAATGAAAATAAGAATTCAACTTAGCTAAAGTTTTAAGCTACACTACTATGAACAAACATTGAATCAGTCAGTCTGATTTAAAAAAAAAAAAAAAAAAAAAAAAAAAAAAACATGAAGATGTTTCCTGTCTCATTTAGATCACCTAAAACAGGCACTTGTTCTTGTGCTAATACAAGTTCACACAACGTATCTGTTTGTGGAAAAGTGGATGGCTACCCACATTTCCAAGAGGACACCATTAGAATCTCTCAAACCAACATATACAATTGATTCAATAATACAGCTGGGCTGCATTAGCCACCAGCCTGTGCCGGGCTGTGTTCCCTGATGGCCATATAATCAAGGAAGTGCTCTTTGCATTATGTCCCAGTTCAAGTATGAATGAATCATTCTCCATCAGCAGACATCTGTGCGGTCCAATGTTTCAATGATAATGCATCCTGTGAAAGTGAGTAGCGAATGAGCCACAGTGGGATGAGGGCTGAAGGGGGATACTGTGTTTCAAAACAGATACTGTATGTCCATGGCAACATTAAAATAAGATTATTTAATAAAGCACTAATCAGGGAAGCAGGAAAGCAAGTAATTTGTCTTATATAAAGAACGTACTGTAGGTTATCAAAAAGCAGGTATTGAGTGTGTAGGGAATATGTGTATGTAACAGAACACATAATGTTGTATAATCAGGATACAAATATCTATTACATACAATGACATACAAAAACAGATCACTGCTATTATCATAGCATTATCGTAGAAGCTAAACTTGACTTTTGATTCAGTTCAACAAAAAGACTGAATCAGATTTGTTTACTGATTCATTATGTGACTTTTTCTATTAAAACCCTATAATGGTAACACTTCATGTCTTTGTTACATATGTAACATGTACTTAGTAATAACAGTAAATTATGCATGATTAGATGCAATAACCCAAATCCAAACCCTAATCCTAATATTTATATTAAGTACATGTTGTTAATTAATATTACTCAGTACTAAATGTATAATTACATTGTAACAAGGACACAATATGAAGTGCAACCACTGTAACATTACTGATTTAAAATGCAGATTTACATTAATATTAGCAATCATAAAGGCATAAAATATGCATAATATTGCACTGACTATTTTAAATGCACCTCCCTTAAAAAATAGTTAATCAATTAATTAAAAGTAATTAAACAGCATAGTGTTATGCAAAACAAAATGGTTACACTTTATTTTAAGGTGTCCATAATACAGAGTAATTATACATTTAAGTACTGAGTAATATTAATTAACTACATGTACTTACTATATAGTTAGGGTTGGGATTAGGGTTTGGGGTTGCACCTTATTTGTGCACTTACATGTACTTACAGTGTACCTATCTAAGAAAGTACTGGTAACATAAGGTAACTACATGGGTTAGGGGTAGGTTTAGGGGTAGGTTCAGGGTTAGTACCTAGTTATTACCTAGTTATTGTAATTACTATAATAAGTACATAGTATGTACATGAGTAACAGGACTGTAGAATAAAGTGCTATTGGGTTTGGCTTAGGGTTACTTGCATGCAATTATGCATAATTAGGCTAAGATCATTTCTAATTGGTCAAGGCGTCCAGATAGGATGGTCTGAAAGCCGAGTTTAAATACTCAGGACACCATCAAATTATGCTTTTTTTGCTGCCTTTTGCTGCTTTTTTGCTGCTTCTTCTGCTTCTCCTAAGATGTTTTCCTCCTCTTCTTCTTCTCCTCTTCTGCCACCGCGTTTTGACGCTGCTCTTTGAGCGTGCTCTGGCCTACGTGCCAGCTGCCAACACAATGAGAAGAAAACCCACCTAGTCTCATTACATCCTTTTATTCTTTTACTTTAATTTCTTGTCTTTCCGTGAGAGTTTCGCTAAGTTAAGTTTGCTGCAAAGTCCAGATCTGACTGCACCCGCCCAAACTTCAACCAGACCAACTTCAGCCAAGAGCCAACACCCAAGACATCACTACGAAAGACCACTGAACTCAGCCAAATCAGCAAACTTGGGAAAACTCTTTTCTGCAAAGACAACAACAAAGGGAATCCCTTAACACAAGTAACCTTCAGACTTCTAACTGAATTGGTGCATTTAATACAAATTTTAGCCTCATTGAGAAATTAAGTTAATTAAGTGATTGATGGTTGTTCAGGTCTATGCAATTACACATTGCTGTAAACTTGGGATTTCACATTTTCATCATTTAAACTCATTCTTTCCTCAAATTCTCTCTTTCTGCAACTTGTATGAATGTGTGAATGCGTGTGTTCATGTGTTAGTTTACATGTCTTAGATTTATCCAATAAAATCGTATTTATATTGAAAAGAGAAGTATCTTGTGTTTTGTGCTTACAAGTTAATGTCTTAATCTGCCGATCTTGTTACGGTGCTTATTAATAGTGTTTTCACTATATTTTGGATTTTAATATCTAGTGTATTGTTGATGTTATACGGCTCGTTCACTGAATCGCTGCCGACTCAGTGATCAGCCGTGAAACAGTGAGTCTGCTCAAATTCCCTATAAAATCATAAATGATTCCCTTTGAGCTAAATTGACTTTTTCCCTTGTTTACCTATTAACCCCTTACAGTATTTTGAGGTCATATCATAGTATTATGCAACGAAACTGTGCAAAAATATACTTTTATTCATCATTATTTGCCCCGTAATCATAATTTATGTGAAAAGGAACAAAAGTTGTAGCTGTTTTTATGCCTCTAGTGTTCATTTCTCCAATGTAGATAGTACATTTGAATTTAAGCTTACTTCATGACCATTAAAAACGTACATTCTATATAGGAAGTTTGAAAGAAATTCAGACATACTACATTTGTCTCGTTGTCATTGTCATGAGACCTACTGTCATGAATCGGGTCCATGGACTTCCATTTGTTCGCCACCAGAGGTCGCTCAGTCATCACATTGACTCTCACACCACACAGACTGTCACACATTACCCCGGACTTCATTTCCCAGCAGCCATTTCCCTAATTACATGCTCACACCTGATACCCATCACACAATCACACACACTACTTAAGCCATGGTAGTCCTCAGTCAGATCGCCGAGTATTGTCTGCATTTATCTCTCTTCTAGTGATAGCAACATTACGGAGCCCTTCCGTGTTTTCTAAGTCTAAGTCTAGTTTATCTAGTTTATTGCCTGAGTCATTTGTTTCTTGATCTTCTGCCTGTGTAACTTGGATTAACCCTTTGCCTGCTGTTTCAGACTCTGTTTATACCTCGCCTGGACTATTGCTTTTGTACCTGGATTATCTCTCTGCCTTACCCTGTTGGATATTGTTCGCCGATCGTCAACCCACGCTTATCCTAAGATTATTTTGTGTTTTGCCCATGCCATACCTGTTTGCCGTTGTTCGACCCAGCCTGTGTTTATGACCACGTCTCTGTTTAAATAAAGCTTTGCACATGGATCCGCACGTCTCACGTCTCATCAGCCCCGTTACAGAATACTCGGCCACACAAGGATCCAGCAACTTCTCAGACGGACATTGGTCAGGTATGGACACAACTAGACTATTGTTTGCCCTTAAACAAGGCCCACGATCATTGGAGAACCATATTAGAGAGTTTTTAGCTTTTGCTCATTATTCAGATCTACCGGACATAATCTTGATTGAAATTTTTTGTGATGGCATTAATCAGCCTCTGCGATCTCAGCTCAGATGCGAGGGTCCGCGTTCATCACGGAGTTGTTTTTTGGACTATGCTTTATTGACTGTTGGTTCAGTGTTCACTGTGGGTGTCGCGGAGGAATGCGACACTGCACTCACTTATGTAATGGCAGCTACGCTAGAGCATGCTCACAAAATGGCGGCGACAGCTGAGCCCATTCACAAAATGGTGGCCACAAAAACACCCCGTCATGTCATTGCTGCCATTCATGAGCCAAGTCAAGTCACAGTCAATCTACATGAGCCAAGTCAAGTCACCGTTGATCTTCACGAATCAAGTCAAGTCACCACTGATCTTCACGAATCAAGCCAGGTCACAGCTGATCTTCACGGATAAAGCCAAGTCACAGCTGATCTCCTAGAGTCACAGCACGTCACAGCTGATCTCCTAGAGTCACTCCGGGTCACAGCTGATCGTCCAGAGTCACTCCGGGTCACAACTGATCATCCAGAGTCAGTTGACCATCCAGAGTCACAACCCCTCACAACTGATCATCCAGAGTCTTGTGACGTCCCATCCATCACACCCAGATATTCAAGGTCAGTGCTTCGATTTACCAGTCTGCTATCCAGTGTGAGGGATGTACCGCTGGTGTCTGCACATGCAGCTGGTATCCCCAAACCCACTCAGTCCAACCCTTCTGTCCATGAACTAATTCCTCTGTCCGAAGTGCTTCCCAGGATGGGAATCGCTTTATGTTGCGTTTGGGCTGCGTACACCACCGCAGAACTGCCCGAGGTGACGGCACCCGCTGCAGAACCTCCAGAAGCAGCGGGGCTCGCCTCAGCCCCTTGTATGGTGGTAGCACCCAGCAATGTACTCTCAGTTTGTCATGTCACGGTCAAAGGAACTGTTAATGAACTCTACCTGTTTCCTGGTGTTACCACTGTAGAACCTCCAGAGGTGGCGGCGTCTGCTGCAAAACCTCCAGAGGTGTCAGTGGTACCCTCATATGAATCCTTGTCTTGCCCTGTCACGGCTATAGAGGCCGTCTGCGAATCCTCGTCTTGCCCTGTCACGGCCACGGAGGCCGCTTTTGAACATCTGCCCTGCTCTGAACCGGCCGAGGAGGCCATCTCTGAACTCTCGCCCCGTTCTGAACCAGCCATGGTGGCTGATTGTGAACTGTCTGTCTTGCCTGTCACTGCCAAAGAAATCATTAATGAACAGTTTGTCTGTCCCCTTCCCACCAATGCATTTAGTTATGGACTGCCCGCTCAATTGCCACCAGGGAAAATATTGATAGACTTCCCATGTTCCCTGCCTCAATCCTTGGGTCTGTGCATATTTTTTCTCTTTCTTGTGTCTCAGTTTTCCCTAGGTCCCAGTCCCTGCTGTGGGTTCCTGATCCATTGTGGTGCTCTCCTGATCCGTCGTGCTGTTCTCCTTATCCGCCGTGGAGGTCGTCTGCTCCATCTGCTCCGCACTGGTGGACTCCTGTTCTGTCTGCTCTGTCTGCTCCGCCTGCTCCGCCGTGGTGGTCTTCTGTCCTGCTCTGGTGGTCTTCTGTCCCGCTGTGGTGGTCTTCTGTCCTGCTCTGGTGGTCTTCTGCTCCACTGTGGGGATCCTCGGACCTGTCTGCTCTGCTGTGGTGGTCCTCGGCTCTGCCCGATCTGCCCGCTCCATCATGGTCCCCTGTTTAGCCGGTCCTGCCTCAGCCCTGAGGTCATATACCTCTGGATGGACCTGGTCCTCCGTCCTTCTCCCTGTTCCACCTACGCTCCGCCGCCCTCCTGGACTGTGTGATGTCTGGAGCGTCTGGAAGCCGCTCCTTGGGGGGAGGGGCTCTGTCATGAATCGGGTCCATGGACTTCCATTTGTTCGCCACCAGAGGTCTTCTTGATCTTCTGCCTGTGTAACTTGGATTAACCCTTTGCCTGCTGTTTCAGACTCTGTTTATACCTCGCCTGGACTATTGCTTTTGTACCTGGATTATCTCTCTGCCTTACCCTGTTGGATATTGTTCGCCGATTGTCGACCCACGCTTATCCTAAGATTACTCTGTGTTTTGCCCATGCCATACCTGTTTGCCGTTGTTCGACCCAGCCTGTGTTTATGACCACGTCTCTGTTTAAATAAAGCTTTGCACATGGATCCGCACGTCTCACGTCTCATCAGCCCCGTTACACCTACCAGCATCAGTTCAGTCGTTTTACTGCCATTCCTCTCCCGTGGCCTTATGGGATACTAAAGCGTCCATTAACCCCCTGGGGTCGGCGAGACGGGCTCATTTTTTTTCTTATCAGTGTGAAAGACACTAAAAATACTCCGTCAATTTTGGTCATACAGATAAGTGTTATACATTAATTGCAACTTTGAAGTATCTATTTTTTTCGGGTACACTCACAATAAAAACAAAATGTTGTGGTTTTGGAAAATAAAGAAAACAAACAGGGTGCGCTCTCTGTCTTCGCCGTCTCCGCGAGCTGCTTTTAGAAACGCGTCACTAAAATTAACTGTAACTCGGCGAAATCTCAACACAGAGACATGGGAGTTATATCTATAGAAAGCTTGAAGTGTCTGCTTTTAAATGAAGTAAGTCTTATCAAAAAATATTCTGTGATAAAGTAATCCGTATGAAACCAACACGATGTTCAGTCTTTCCCGTCTAACTCATTATCTTTAATGCAATCCCGCCCCCTCGCGGCTCGCGCCGTTCATATGTAAATATCCACATGAGAGACGTGCTCATGTAAACGCCCAACATAAACAAAGCGAGGAGTTCGTTCATCGCGGCTACTGTCCGTTTCTGTAAGAAGACGCGCTGAGTAAAGGCTGGATTTCCCTCAAAAGAAGAACAAGATTTCATCCAGTAGAGGAGATCAATCTGATGAGTAAGTAATGTTTCTTTTTTGCATTAGTTAACGTGTTATTGTGACATAAACAAGAACACATTTACTAGTTAGGTTGTTCCCAAACTACAACATGATGAATGCTAGGCATCTAAGAATGTTTAGACCGTGTTTATTATTAATACTCTGTTCACAAATAGATTTTAATAACATGCTAAACAATAATAATTAGTTTCTCAGATGTAAAATATCCTTTTTTATAGTACAAAGCATGTGTGAGTCTATGGCTACAGAATCATATCATAGGCTACTATAAAACCATACATACTTGGCTATATGACAACAAAATCATAGTTGGGTTTTTCCCAAACTATAATTCCTGACTACAATGTTTGAAATCTAGTAAAACATTTTGAATATGAAAGGCAATTCATTGTATTTAAATTGATTACGGCGCGATGATGTTTTAATGCTCTATATAAAACAATAAAAGTAATATGAGTGTACACTGTAACATGATCAATGCTACGAGTCTAAGTATGTTTAGAAGATGTTTATTATTAATAGCCTACTCTGTTCAGAAATAGATTTTAATAACATGCTAAACAATAATAATTAGTTTCTCAGATATAAAATGGCTTTTTTTTAAGGATAATACAAAGCATGCGTGAGTCTATGGCTACAAAACCTACAGATGCTCCTGATATTAACATGCTCACAAATGTTTTTTTTGTTGTTGTTGTTGTTCTTTGGTTGTTTGTATTTTAGTGAATCAGGTACCTGAACCACAGATGAATCCTGATGACTTTCTTCAAACTGTTTTCCTCTGAGAGCGCTGTACCAACATCAGATGTTCAACTACACTGATATTCTATGGTAAAACAAGCTCCTTGACAACTGATTATGTTTTTTTTTCTTCTTGAATCCATGGAAAGAAGCAGAAACACTTAAATAACACACGTAAATATCAGGTATGATTTACTTGTTTCACTTGTTGGACAGAATCTGTTGCAGGAATGACTCAAAGTCTGTTCACATCTCTGTGGTCAGTGTGCACAATGTGTCTTTGACCTTCATTATGTATGTTTTGATTATACTGTGTTGTAAATAAAATACAAATAATTTAAACAACCCATTTTTTCAGTCTCCTCACATTCTGTCTTACCTGCCTCAAAGTCACAGTCACACTGATGGGCCATTAGAGGCCATTAGGGGAGGGCCTTTTGTCTCTCAGGGGAGAATCACTTAATATTCAGGGCCATTGCCACTCCCTCGCATATTGACTTTCAATCACAAAACATGTCTTTAAAAATTTAAATCAATATATTGTTTTCTGTAAATGAGTAAGCAGAATGATTTTCACATAATTTTGAAGTAAATATTCTAGCCTACAAGACTAATTACTCAAAAGTCTTATTCAGAACTATTTAGTGTGGGTTTTATGGCCTTATTTCAGCGACATTTTTCCCCCAAAACTTACTAACCACGCATAATATTTTTTTTCTAAAAAATGCAAACATGTACATCCATCAGGGTCACATATTATTGTAGCACATTTTGTGCTGAATACAAACAAATTACATGTTGGTCAATAGTATGTTTTAAGTAGCTGAAATAAGCACAAATATCAGGGCATGTCAAAACATCTCAAGGGCCCCAAAATCACCTCAGACCCTCCAGAATCTCAGCAGAAGCAGTAGGTCATCTGGGTACTTTTTGTCTACTGTTTTTCAAATACTGTGAATTTGGACATACTACTCTCTTGGCGCACTGTTTTTTTTTCACATACTATACGTAGAATATATATACTTTTGTAGGTCTTAATGAATTAACAACATTACTGAAGAAAATGCTTCTTTTGGCTACATGAATATGAATTAACATTCAAATGTGACCCGGCACATTGTGAAGATGACATTTCTTGATTATAAAGTTTCAGTCAACCACTCCCGACAACCACTGTGTAAAAATAGAACTCACTTTAATTTCCTCCAGTTCTGCAGCATAAATAATGTGAAAACTCAACACAAGCCTGCTGTTGCAGTTTAGCTGCAGCGCCACTTACTGTAAGTGCTGCTTAAGCATG
This sequence comes from Spinibarbus caldwelli, assembly GCA_039654775.1. Classification (NCBI taxonomy): domain Eukaryota; kingdom Metazoa; phylum Chordata; class Actinopteri; order Cypriniformes; family Cyprinidae; genus Spinibarbus; species Spinibarbus caldwelli. The sequence goes on along the minus strand of CM077253.1, from coordinate 20,358,661 downwards.
CAGTGAGTGTGAAATGGGCTTTATTTGTGATATTTGGATTGGGTTGCTGATTACATTTTTGTAATTAATTAGTAATTTCTCCAAGAATACGATTTTAAAGCTCTCCTATCTCTGGCTGCTGCTGACACATTCAGAAAAGAAAATCCTGTTGTCTGTTTGCCTTCACAACACATTTCGTCCCTGATTCTGGCATGAGCTTGTGAGGGAGAGGTGTCTAGAAGGGGTTTTGGTAACCACATTATCCGTGTTCTTTACAGTGGCTGAGTCTCCTGGAACCGTTCGGACGACAGATCAAAGCCTCTCACTCTCTCTGTGCTGTCCCAGCTACTCTGGCGATGCTAGCCATCAGTCCTGGATCCAAAGACAGGCTTCTGCCTTCACAGACCACGGCTTGGATTGTTTCCCCAAGTGCGGACGTTGGACTTTGATGGTCAGTTTGCTGTGACTGAGACCCAAGGGTAGGCTTAGAAGGGCTGAACATGGGAAAAGAGGATGAAACGTAAGCTGGAAAAAGAGAAAAATTCTCATTTCCGCAGACAGATTTTGTCAGCAGCATTCATGCTTCACAAGATGGAGTTAGCATGTTTTCAGTTGTGTGTAAGCACTGTGGGAGTTGAGCCAATACATAAACAGCAGAGATATATCATAATGTGTGGCTTTTCTGGGCTAAAATTGAATCAACTGAAAAAACTCGAATGAATTAATTATATGATATGGTGATTAAGAAACCAAATGAAGTAACAGCCAACATCAATATTTACTGGAAAAAAAAAAAAAAAAAAAAAAAAAAAAAATATATATATATATATATATATATATATATATATATATATATATATATATATATATATATATAGAGAGAGAGAGAGAGAGAGAGAGAGAGAGAAAAGGAGAAAACGGGTTAGAGAAAAAAGGGGGTTAGATATAAATATTGTCAGATTAATGTAGTGTGATTTTATATATATATATATATATATATATATATATATATATATAATCACACTAAATTAATCTGACAATATTTTTATCTAACCCCTTTTTTCTCTTCCCTTCAAATAAATAAATGCAATTAAAAATACATGCACTTTTTAATTTTATTTTAGCCAAATGCAGGGGGGAAAAAAAGAAATATATTTAATAATAATAATAATAATAATAATAATAATAATAATGCATATTATAATTTCCATGAATGAATAAATAAATAAATAAATGTAATTTTTAATTTTATTTTAGCCAAATTCAGGAAAAAAAAAAAAAAAAAAAAAAAAAAAAAAATAATAATAATAATAATAATAATAATAATTATTATTATTATTATTATTATTATTATTCATACATACATAAATAAATAAATAAATAAACAAACTAACAAACTAACAAACCAATAAATAAATAAATAAATGCAATTAAAATAAATGCACTTTTAATTTTATTTTAGCCAAATGCAGGAAAAAAAATAATAGTAATAATAATAATAATAATAATAATAATAATAATAATAATAATAATAATAATATTGTATATTTTAATTTAAATAAATAAATAAGAGCCTCTCTTCTCTTCCATACAGTATATATTATGAAGTTCATAGATATATAAATAAATTAAAGCTGCAGTCCGTAACTTTTTTGGTTTAAAAATTATCCAAAATCAATATTTGAGCAAGTACATAACCAGCCAGTGTTCAAAAGTATCACCTTACTTTAGCCCGATTCTTAACGGTTAGCTTATAATAATGTTTTCTAATTTTAGTGGTACGGGCAGGTTTTCGCGGGAAATTCCAGCATGCTGCTGCGTCATTACGTCACGTCTGTAAACATAAAGAATTTGTCCCGACTACTAGGCTATCGCATGTTAGGATCCTGCAGGTGCTGGATCATTTATAGCCTTTTCTCACAGCAGCTGTATCATTTTAATGGCGGATTGTAATCCAGAAAGGATTATGTGTTATGAAACACATGTGAATGAAATTAAATTATATTCCAGTTTTAAATGTGCTTCTGATTACAGATAGCCTGGGATTACACAAGATTTGTATTTTAAAGACAACCAGTTCAAAGGGAGCATAGTTTGCTTTTTGGGTTAAAAGAATTTCTTAATATGAAATTCAAATGGCATGACAATTAGATTAGACTGTATTGAAATTGAAATCTACATGCTAATACACACGATACTCATTGTCACACAATGCTGATATTGTTAAAATTAATAATTTGAGAATAACGTATAACAGTAATAATAATTTGTACAGTTAGATGTGATATGAGCTAACCGTGGTAACTTGATTTACTGTAATTCCTTTTTCCTCAGTTGGTCAGAACAAACGTGGCAGACTTGTTCAGATGGCAGTATACGGTGAAAATTCTTATTTGGGTCATATATTCCAAGACGTAGGCTAGAATCTGTGATTCCTAAGTACAATACCCACACCGGTGTAGTGACTGACTGACAGACTGACACACATACTCCTCAAAACATTAGATTCATCTGCGCTGGAGCCGTGCCAGAGTACAACCCCACACACAGAAGATAATTCCACACAGAACTGCAAGTCCAGGTTTTCAAACAGAGATGGCGACAAAGAGGCAAAACTTATGGACTGCAGCTTCAATGAAAAATATATCAATATATCAATGTAAATGTAATATACAAATGTAAATAACTGCATTTTTAATTAAAAATGCAATCATGCTAAATGTATTATTTTTCAAAATACCACATTTCAATTAATCACACTAAACTGAATTGACAACATTCATTTTTTATCTTTCTCACTGTTACCCTCTCTTCCCTTCCATAATGTATGTATGTATATAGGAAGGAAGGAAGGAAGGATTGACTGAATGAATGAATGAATGAATGAATCAGGATTTCTGCATTTTTAATTTAAAAAAAAATAATAATTATAATAAATGTAAATGTTAAAAATGTTTTAAAGGAATACATTTTTTAATTGATCACACTAAATTAGCCTGGGAATCTCCCATTTTTATTTTTCTCGCACTGTTTCCCTCTCTTCCCTTCTATAATGTATATTATACAGTTCATATCTATTTTTACCCTTCCAAACTGTTCAAATGATTCAGTATGCTGTGCGTGTCACAAACCCATGACTATCATTTTAGTGCCCCTCCTTCTGCTCCTAGATAAAAGCAGTGTCCTGGTCTGTCTCGGCTGGACTTCCCGACCAGCACTAATTATTGATATGCATTTGTCTGGTTTGCATCAGCCTCCTCTGTGATCTTGGCTTATGAGGTGCGATTATTCCAGCAATTGTTCATGGAAAAACGCACTGGGACAGGCAGGGCTGTTTATGGATGTTTCTCAGCCTCTTAAATTATGGATTTCTTCTGCCCTGCATCTTCCTTTGCCCCTATTCACTTTCTTATTTTTATTTCACTTTTTATTGGGTGAATAAGCAGACTGCATTCTCAAAAACCAACATGTAGACAGAGCTGCATTAAAGATTTAAATATTTATACAACCTAATATCCAGAACCTAGACAAGTAAGGTTCCACACAAAACCTAGTAAACTACCTACCAAGAGCAATTCTGGGTAGATTACTTAAATTGTATTCTGTTACTGATAACAAATTGCATAATGAAAATTGTACTTATTTAGATTACTCATTTTAAGTAATGTATTCTGACTACTTTTGGATTTTGGATGATGTCACATGGACTGTTTTACCAATGTCCTTACTTTTGGATTTTGCTTCTGAATTTTGTCCCAAAATTCAGAAGCATTGATCAATAAATCATGAATTATTCTGCCATTGTATGAATAATTTGTAATCATCAATCCAAAAAAAAAAAAGTAACTGTATCTGATTATGAGCAGTTTAAAATGTAATATAATCTAATTACAAGTTTTTTTTTTTGTTTTTTTTTTTCTTTTGGAAACTGATTATGTAATATGATAATGCATGCTAAGAGATGGTAGGTAGAATCATAGATAGAGAATATTTTATAAAACACATTGTCTTTTATTATTTTATTTTATTTTTATCATTATTTTTTTTATTCATTTATTTTTTAATATAATGAGCTGCCTTGCTGATTTTCCCTTCACAGACTCTTGTGAAAAATAATTACACTTTAGCATGCTTATTACGGAAATGATACTTGAAAAGAACATTCTTAATGTGAACTGAATGTAATGCTTTTAGACACTCAAATGAATGTTATTTGTTTTTAAATGAAATTGTATTTTAATTTAAATGAATATTAAATGCAGTTGTATGAACTTAATGAGGTTTTGTTTTGACCCACTTAATATGAGTTTATATGTAATATATGTAATTTCATAATTACTTCTATTGCACTTGAAATATAGTTAAAGTGTACTACTGAATGCACTGACAGGCATTTATCAAAAACTAAAATACACTTTAACGACATTTCCATTGAAACCGCCATGAATTTAAACTTGATTGCCATTTCTACTGAAACTACTGTACTTTACATGTGCTTTAGTATGTTAGTCAACACATCAAAATAAGTGTACTTCTTTGTAATACTATGTACCTCAGTGTTTTAAAGGGTTAGCTCACTCAAAAATGAAAATTGTCATTAATTACTCACCCTCATGTCGTTCCAAACTTGTAAGGCCCACAAAAAGTATTCTTGTAGCTTCGTAAAATTATGGTTGAACCACTGATGTCACATGGACTGTTTTACCAATGTCCTTACTACGTTTCTGTGCCTTGATCGTGGTAGTACCCTTGCTCTCTATGGGAGGGTCAGAGAGCTCTCGGATTTCATCAAAAATATCTTAATTTGTGTTCTGAAGATAAACGAAGGTCTTACGGGTTTGGAACGACATGAGGGTGAGTAATTAATGACAGAATTTTCATTTTTGGGTGAACTATCCCTTTAAGAAATATATTTTTAAGATTTGAAGTTCACTACTAGGCACACTTTTTTTTTTTTTTTTTTTAAGAAGAGAGCTATTTTCTCAACATCCTAAGCTAGATGAAACCTCCTAGAAAGTATGTGATATGAAACACTCTACATGCAGTAACTCCACATGGGAGACTTGATTTTAACCAAAAGTGACATTAGCATGTAGCTAATGATCAGCCTGTCAGTCACAAAGCAGAGCACGATGCTCTAATAAGCATAAAAATACATAACATACACAAATATGGGACAGACACGCCATTTTAAATTTGTTTTACACTGAACTTACGACAGTTCATTCTGGCAGTGCCTTCTTTCATCACTAAGGCCTTTATCCTGCAAATTAGTTCAATACTGTATATACTTGTATTTCTTCTAATAATGCAAAGTGTCAGTTATAAAAATTCTAATGACTGATGGCAGAAATAATAAGAAATGTATGCTAGGATGTTAACTGAAGAGGAGTACTAACTGTCTGACACACAATGGTTAATACAGCAGCCTACAGTATGTTCTGGCAGACAGCAAGGCAGCTCAGTAGGATTTGGAACAGAGCCATTAACTTGATAAAATAAAATAAACATTAACTTGATAAACAAATATTTTTATTTGCTCCTTACGAAAAACGATCATTTTCTGTAAGGAACAAATAAAAATATGTCCTGGACATGGTTTAGATACAGTTGTTGACTAATCAGATTTTCACAGTAGAATATTCATCGGCTGTGGAGTTTAATCCGTGACTGGGTCTGGAAACACTGCCCTGGAAATTGGCCATATGGTTTGACAAAGTGAGGTTTCCCCTGAGTGATTGTGCGGCGTAGGAGTGTGAGGATGTTTTGCAGAAACACCTTTGAGTAGGTTGTGACATTACATGTCTCTAGATTCTGTGCCGAGAAATACAAATGGAGTGAGATTTCCAGACGCACGGACACAGGGGTGCATAAGCTTGACCATATTCAGCCACTCAGTCGCTAATGGACAATTTATGTCAAGTAGACTAAAAAAGATGAGTCTGAACTCTAAGGTGAAAGTTTTGTCGGAAGAAAGAATTGACTTTTAAGACTAAAATGTCTATGTTTGAGTTAAAGGAAATTGGATGTAATGAATGCAACACCCCTGTTGATGGTGGGCGGCCCAGAATGCAAGACATTATACAACCTAGGCAGTCTTTACTGTAGCAAGATGGCTTCCCACTGTCCCATTTTTCATGCTATATGTATTGAGGAAAAAAAAAAAAACAGATTGCCATTAGCCACCACTTTCATCAGAGATAAAACATTAACTATGGCATAATGTAGATAAAATCATTCAGCTCTCATTTCTAACAGAAGGTCAACGTTCAGTAGGATCCTTGGAAAAGGACACTGTCCTGTGGGAGGGGCCAACTTCATCACCGCAGGTGCAGAGTGATACATGCAGTGTTTAGGTGAAAGCGAGAAATGGAGGAGATCTCATTTCTGAAACACACTTGAAGAACCTTAGAAGTAGGGCAAGCTGGACACTTCCACCTGCACTCTGTCTTCATTACTCTGTTGACAATAATTCAAAAGTAGCTGTGTATTCAGACAATACAGTATATAAAAAATAACATATTTTTAATATGTTATACTAGTATATTAAAATATAGTAATTAGTGTGTGTATATACCAAAAAAATATAATAATGGAAAAATAAATATTTATAATACAATAAAATTTGAATTATATATATATATATATATACACACACACACACGCAGGTGCATCTCAAAAAATTAGAACATCGTGAAAGTTCTTTTTTTTGTAACATTTCAAAAAGTTAAACTTTCATATATTCTAGATTCATCACATGTAAAGTAAAACATTTCAAAACCTTTTTTTGTTTTAATTTTGATGATTAGAGCTTACAGCTCATGAAAGTCAAAAATCCAGTATCTCAAAATATTAGAATATTTGCTAAGATCAATCAAAAAAAGGATTTGCAAAATAGAAAAGTTCAAGTTCTTTAAAGTATGTTCATTTATGCTGTCAATACTTGGTCGGGCTCCTTTAGCACAAATGACAGCATCAGTGAGGTGTTGCATTGCTGAGGCACTATGGAGCCTTCGGCTCGTCTGTATTGTTGAATCAACTGTTTCTCATCTTTCTCTTGAAAATATCCCATAGATTCCATATGGGGTTCAGGTCAGGCATGTTGGGTGGCCAATCAAGCACAGTAAATATCATGGTCAGCAAACCATAAAGCTCCATAAAGCTTGTCAGCAGATGGAAGCATAAAGTGCTCCAAAATCTCCCGGGTAGACGGCTGTATTGACTTTTGATTTGATAAAACACAATGGACCAATGCCAGCAGATGTCACAGCACCCTAAATCATGACTGACTTCGGAAACTTCACACTGGACTTAAATCCCCTTGGAGTCTGTGCCTCTACAGTCTTCTTCCAGACTCCAGACCTTGATTTCTAAATTAAATGCAAAATTTACTTTTATCTGAAAAGAGGACTTTGGACCACTGAGCAACAGTCCAGTTCTTTTTCTCCTTAACCCAGGTAAGATGCTTCTGACATTTTTTCTGTTTCAGAAGTGGCTTGGTAGCCCTTTTCCTGAAGATGTCTGAGCGTGGTGACTCTTGATGCACTGACTCCAGCTTCAGTCCACTCCTTGTGAAGCTCTCCCAAGTGTTTGAATCAGCTTTGCTTGACATTATTCTCAAGCTTGCGGTCATCCTTGTTGCTTGTGCATCTTTTCCTACCCAATTTCTTCCTTCCAGTCAACTTTGCATTTAATATGCTTTGATACAGCACTCTGTGAACAGCCACTCCTTTCAGTAAAGACCTTCTGTGACTTACCCTCTTTGTGGAGGGTGTCAATGATTGTCTTCTGGACCATTGCCAAGTCAGCAGTCTTCCCCATTATTGTGGTTTCAAAGAACAAGAGATACCTGGAATTTATACTGTAGGGATGGTCATTTAATGGAACTCAAATGTAAATATTCTAATATTTTGCGATACTGGATTTTTGACTATATGAGCTATAAGCTCTAATCATCAAAATAAAAATAAAAAATAAATAAAAAAAAACTTTTGAAATGTTTTACTTTACATGTAATGAATCTAGAATATATGAAAGTTTCACTTTTTGAAATAACTTACAAAAAAATATATATATATTCACGATATTCAAATTTTTTGAGATGCACGTATATATATTGTAACAGGGACTCGACGTGACAACGATGATAGATCCAAATGCAAGCTTTATTAAAAACAGTTTGTGGTCGAAACAGGCAAGGTTCGGATACCAGCAAACAGTAATATGCAAGGGCAAGACAAAAGTGTAATCCAGAAACAGGCGATGGTCAGGGCAGGCAGCAAAACATTCACAAAAACACAAGGCAACAGTCCAAGGTCAAAATCCAAGAGAGCAGTACAAAGTAACAAAATAAACAAGGCAATGAAAACACGGCGGTGATAATGACAATGCAACAAGACTTTGCAAAACAAGGAAAACGCTCAGTAGAGTCCGCTACGGCAAAAGCAATACTTCACAACCTCTGTTTGGCATGGCCCAGCTTAAATGGCCGCCAAACAGGAAGTCACCATAGAGGAAGCAGAGGGAGCGGTAACAGTCAGTGCAGAGGTGAGAGCTCCCTCTGCTGGCTTGGCATTACAGAACCCCTCCCCTTAGGAGCGACTCCTGGCGCTCAAAAAAAAAAAACAAAAACAAAAAACAGTCTGGGAGGGTTGTGGTACAGGGGTAAATCGGGGGTGCTACGGAGGGCCAGGTCCGTGCCATGGAAAAGGACCAGGACCATAAGGCTTAGACAGACTGTGGAAAAATGGAGGACCTGGGCTGTGGGGCATTGATGGACTGTGGAAACATGGGGGACCTGGGCCGTGGGGCATTGACGAACTGTGGAAACATGGGGGACCTGGGCCGTGAGGCAATTCCACAGGAGCAAGGAGCCATGGTGGTGCAGGCAGAGCAGGGAGCCATGATGGTGCAGGCAGAGCAGGGAGCCATGGCGGAGCAGGCATAGCAGGGAGCCATGGCGGAGCAGGCATAGCAGGGAGCCATGGCGGAGCAGGTAGAGCAGGAAGGCATGGTGGAGTCGAGGACCACCAGAGCATTGCTGAAGGCCACTGCAGCGGAGCAGATGGGGCTAGAGCCCACCAGGGCGGAGCAGACGGGGCTGGAGCCCACCAGGGCGGAGCAGACGGAGCAGGAGCCCACCAGGGCGGAGCAGACGGAACTGAATCCCACCTGGGCGGAGCAAACGGAACTGAATCCCACCTGGGCGGAGCAGACAGAGCAGGAGCCCACCAGTGTGGAGCAGACAGGGCAGAAGACCTCCACGGCAGATAAGAAGAGCACCACGATGGAACAGACTGATCAGGAACCCACAGCAGAGATTGAGGCCTAGGAAAAACTGAAATGTAAAAAAGAGAGAGAGCATATACGGTCTCAAGGACCGAGGCAGGGAACACAAGAAGTCCATCAATATATTCCCTGGTGACATCTGAGCGGGCAAACAGTTCATAAGCAAACTCACTGATCGAAACTATACAGGAAGACCATTTAAATTTAAACCATTGACTGGAACTGGACAGGAAGACAGTTCATAAACGAACTCCCTAACTAAAACTGGCAAGACAGACAGTTCAGACACATTTGGAGAAACAGAACAAGCAGAGAGTTCATGAATTCTCTATGGCAGTGACAGGGTTAACGGGATAAACATGTAGTGCATTTACAGTTTCTGGGCTCATAACTGGACTAATGGGGCAGATAACAGGTTTCTTGTTTGGAACTGGACTGTCAGATGATTCAACATTAGACTCATTAGGGGAAATGGGACAGACAGACAATTCAAAAACTGATTCATAGGTTGATCCTGGACAGACTGTCAGTTCATGATCAGACAGATTGACAGAAACGGGCGAGACAGAGAGTTCAAAATCAGCATCTAGACAGACAGACAGATCACAATCAGCCTCCAAGGCTGATTAAGAACAGGACGAGAGTTTGTGAGTGGATACCACTGACACCTCCATGGTTGTGACATATGGCACAGTGAGTTTGTGAACGGCCTTCTTGGCTATGACATGGCAGGCAGAGAGTTCAAAGTTGGCCTCCATAGCCGGTTCAGAGCAAGGCAAGAGTTCAGAGACGGCCTCCCTGACCGGGACAGGCTAGGACGAGGATTTGCAGACGGCCTCCATAGCCGTGACAGGACAGGCAGAGAGCTGATGAGTGGATACCACTGACACCTCTGGGGGTTCTGCAGCGGTTGCCGCCACCTCTGGAGGTTCTACAGTGGTATCATCAGGATACAAGGAGCGTTCAGCAACAGTTCCTTTGACCGCGACATGACAGGCTGAAAGTGCATTGCTGGGCGCCACCATAGTGGAAGGAGCCGAAGTGTGTGCCGCCGCCTCGGGAGGTTCTGCAGCATACGCCGCCTCCTCTGGAGAAACTGCAGCAGGCACCATCGCCTCAGGGAACACAGCAGTGAATGCCACTACTTCGGGAGATTCTGCAGCATCGGCTGCCACCTCTGGAGACTCGGAAGTGGTGTATGCGGCCCAGACACACCATAACGCGATTCCTGTTATGGGAAGCGCTGCAGACGGAGGAATCAGTTCAAAAACAAGAAGGGTTGAGAGCATTGGTTTGGGGATACCAGCTGCACGAGCTGACACCAGCAGTAGGTCCTCCACGCTGGATGCCAGTCTGTGATACTGGAGAACTGATCCTGAAGCTCTGGGTTCAACAAACAGGACGTGACAAGATTCTGGACGATCAGCTGTGACATGACGTGACTCTGGATGATCAGCTGCGACGTGACGAGACTCTGGACGATCAGCTGCGACGTGACGAGACTCTGGATGATCAGCAAAGACATGACGAGACTCTGGACAATCAGCTGTGACGTGACGTGACAATGGGAGATCAGATGAGACATGGCGAGACTCTGGGAGATCAGCTGAGACGTGACGTAACTCTGGATGATCAGCTGTGACGTGACGAGACTCTGGAAGATCAGCTGAGATGTGACTTGACTCTGGGAGATCAGCTGAGATGTGACGTAACTCTGAATGATCAAATGTAATGTGACGAGACTCTGTAAGATCAGCGGAGACGTGACGAGACTCATGACAAGACTCATGACGATCAACTATGACTTGACTTGGCTCGTGATGATCAACTGTGACCTGACTTGGCTCATGATGATCAACTGTTACTTGACTTGGCTCGCGACGATCAACTGCAACTTGACTTGGCTCATGACGATCAACTGTGACTTGACTTGGCTCATGACGATCAACTGTGACTTGACTTGGCTCATGACGATCAGTTGTGACTTTACTTGACTCACGAAGATCAGCTGTGACTTTACTTGGCTCATGAAGATCAGTTGTGACTTTACTTGACTCACGAAGATCAGCTGTGACTTTACTTGACTCACGAAGATCAGCTGTGACTTTACTTGACTCACGAAGATCAGCTGTGACTTGACTGGACTCACGAAGATCAGCTGTGACTTGACTGGACTCTGGAACAGTAGCCATGACGGGACGAGATCCTGATAGGACGGCCTTGGCATGGCAAGGCTCAGGCGTGGCGCCCATCTTGGACGAGGACTCAGACGTGGCTTATGCAGACATGACATTAGCAGGATTTGGCGTAGCAGACATGACGATAGCTGGCCTTGGCATAGCAGACATGACGTTAGCAGGCCTTGGCGTATAAATCATAATATATATAATAAACACAATTTATATATTAATTATATGTATCATATATGTACAATATTAGGTATGTACAAATAATTATTGAAAGATATTTTCATTTTATAAAATAATTAAAATGTAATATATATATATATATATATATATATATATACACACACACACACACAGGTGCATCTCAGTGAATTAGAATGTCGTGGAAAAGTTCATTTATTTCACTAACTCAACTCAAATTGTGAAACTTGTGTATTAAATAAATTCAATGCACACAGACTGAAGTAGTTTAAGTCTTTGGTTCTTTTAATTGTGATGATTTTGGCTCACATTTAACAAAACCCACCAATTCACTATCTCAACAAATTAGAATATGGTGACATGCCAATCAGCTAATCAACTCAAAACACCTGCAAAGGTTTCCTGAACCTTCAAAATGGTTACACAATAGCCTATACAATCATGGGAAAGACTGCTAATCTGACAGTTGTCCAGAAGACAATCATTGACACCCTCCACAAAGAGGGTAAGTCACAGAAGGTCATTACTGAATGGTTGGCTGTTCACAGAGTGCTGTATCAAAGCATATTAAGTGAAAAGTTGACTGGAAGGAAGAAATGGGGTAGGAACAGGTGCACAAGCAACAGGGATGACCACAAGCTTGAGAATACTGTCAAACAAAGCTGATTCAAACAGTTGGGAGAGCTTCACAAGGAGTGGACTGAAGCTGGAGATAGTGATCAAGAGTCACCACGCTCAGACGTCTTCAGGAAAAGGGCTACCAAGCCATTTCTGAAAAAGAAACAATGTCAGAAGCATCTTACCTGGGCTAAGGAGAAAAAAAACTGGACTGTCGCTCAGTGGTCCAAAGTCCTCTTTTCAGATAAAAGTAAATTTTGCATTTCATTTGGAAATCAAGGTCCCAGAGTCTGGAGGAAGACTGGAGAGGCACAGAATCCAAGCTGCTTGAAGCCCAGTGTGAAGTTTCCACAGTCAGTGATGAATTGGGCTGCCATTTCATCTGCTGGTGTTGGTCCATTGTGTTTTCTGAATTCCACAGTCAACGCAGCCATCTACCAGGACATTTTAGAACACTTCATGCTTCTTTCTGCTGACAAGCTTTATGGAGATGCTGATTTCATTTTCCAGCAGGACTTGGCACCTGCCCACACTGCCAAAAACACCAAAAGTTGGTTAAATAACCATGGTGTTGGTGTGCTTGACTGGCCAGCAAACTCACCAGACCTGAAGCTCATAGAGAATCTAAAGAGTATTGTCAAGAGGAAGATGAGAGACACCAGACCCAACAATGCAGATGAGCTGAAGGCCACTGTCAAAGAAACCTGGGCTTCCATATCACCTCAGCAGTGCCACAGACTGATCACCTCCATGCCACGCCGAATTGAGGCAGTAATTAAAGCAAAAGGAGCCCCTTTCAAGTATTGAGTACATATACAGTAAATGAACATACTTTCCAGAGGGCCAACAATTCACTAAATATATATATATATATATTTTTTTTTATTGGTCTTATGAAGTATTCTAATTTGTTGAGATAGTGAATTGGTGGGTTTTTGTTAAATGTGAGCCAAAATCATCACAATTAAAAGAACCAAAGACTTAAACTACTTCAGTCTGTGTGCACTGAATTTATTTAATACACGAGTTCCACAATTTGAGTTGAGTTAGTGAAATAAATGAACTTTTCCACGACATTCTAATTCATTGAGATGCACCTGTGTGTATATATATATATATATATATATATATATATATATATATATATATATATAAAATGATATGTGTATTCAGACTAAACACTATAGTAAAATTATATGACATTATGAATTACAAATATATATTTTATTATATGATATAATATTGCATGCACTAATATATAATAAATACATAATTTTAAATATTACAATTTAAATATATATTAAACATTTTTATATAATTTACAAATATTTACAAATGTTTTGTTTTTATTTAACAATATTTTCAAATAATAAAATATAGTTTAATATATGATAAAAATAAAATGTATAGCTTTATGTATTATAATAAAGTATAATGTTTTATTCTTTATTTTAATTAGTTTTAATCATATTTTAATCATATTATGAAATATATCTAATTTATTTATTCATCATATATATATATATATATATATATATATATATATATATATATATATGTGTGTGTGTGTGTGTGTGTGTGTGTGTGTGTGTGTGTGTGTGTGTGTGTGTCTGTACAATATAGAAGTGTTATTTTTATGTAATAATATTTTCATGTAAAAAAATAATTATAAATATATATATTAAAATAAATGTAATGGATCTTTTAATGGATATTTTGTTGTAAATATAATTAGTCTTTTGTCTCATGACATTTATGGTTCAGCTGATAATTGTGTCCCAAACTGAGTGCCTAGAAGCACGGTAGCAAGGAAGTCACGTACCTCTGGTCGGGTCATGCCAGAAACAGACTGTCATTATTATGAATGGTAATGCTGACGAATAGCTTTCTTCAAGTATGACACAGCTTTGACCAATTTACCCCATGTGAAAAAAATATATTGCATGTATAACGATAATTGTACTGTCTGCAACTTTCTGTTTATGAAGTGAAAAGAAACTACCTGTCAAGAGTGTAAATCAATTCGCAAGAAATTCCTAAAAGGAACGCCACACGCTAAAACAAGCCCATTAGAATTGAGAGCGTCTTTTATTTTATTAAAAAAATCACACACCATAAAAATTACATGTACAAAACTATAAGATCTTAAATTGATTTATGTACAGTTACAAAAGAAAATGGCAAAATAAAAAGTGACCAAACAACTCAAATTAACAGGTGTACTTGTGGTCCCATTTGGGACTGTTGTTGCTGCTGCTGCTGCCATCGTTTGTTGCTTGAGTCCTTAAGGTTTGAGTTCTGACTGGACGAGAGGGTCACGACTGACACTGTAAAGCCGGAGGAGATGCAGATTGATGAAAGTGCAGAAAGCACAGACATGCTGTTTACTTTTTCCCATCTGAGTTTCCTCTCACTGGTGCAGTTTGCATGTTTGAAAGGATGGAGAATGATGCACATCTAGAGAAAACAAGAGAGAGAAACGAGATCAGACTCTTTGGCAAAAGGTGTAACGCTTCTAAGGAGATAAGAAAAGACTGCAGGCTCTTCCTTGTCATGAAAGAGCTGCTTGCAGGTCAGCTGTCATACAGTTTAGAAGAATGATCCGGTTCGATACAGTTTAATGACAACAGAGCGAATTTACTCGTACAGAGTATATAGAGGAGTCATGGAGGGTCAGTGTCCTGCTGCGTTTCACTCCAACCCTAAACTAACACAAGCTGATCAAGATGTTCATCTATCTATCTATCTATCTATCTATCTATCTATCTATCTATCTATCTATCTATCTATCTATCTATCTATCTATATGTAGTGTTCTAACTATATCATTCTAACTAGTGTTGAAGAAACATGTCTTATTATCAGTGTTGCAAACAGTTGTGCTGCTTAATATTTGTTTTTTGTTTTTTTTCAAAATATTGATGAATACAAAGTTAAAAAGAACTTTAAAATAATTTAAATGTATTTGAAATAGAAACATTTCATGACTTAAGTGTTTTAATGTCACTTCTGTTCAGTTTAGCATTGTTGTTGAAAAAAAAAGTATTAATTTCTTAAAAAACTGACCCCAAACTTTTGAACCGACTGTTTGGTTGTGCTTTAAAAAAAAAAAAAAAATATTATAAAATATATTTATGTAAATAATCCACCAATATAATGAATATTTTTGACTGTGTATTTTAACAATTATTCCACAAATAGATTGTGGATTACTGTAACTGTCACCTTTACTTCAACAAATACAAAAAAAAAAAAAAAATACATTAAAATGAAAGGGCAGAATCTAAAAATGTTATGCGGTGACCAACATTATGCCACAATTGCTGTGTACTGAGTTTACCTTACACTCAGCTCAACACGTTCCTTTTTGCCCGAAGTCTTCAAAGACCAGAGGGAACGAGTGAAATTGGCTTTCATAAGTGCTGATTGTGACATCTAACATTAAATTGATCTTATATGTATAAAGGAACAAAGGGAATGAACAGCAGTGCTGGCATCCTCTCAAATCTATGATGGTGATCTCCTCTTTGGGCTTCTGGACCCTTTGGATGGGAGAACAGCTGATATAAATATTAATTTGTTGGCAGAAACAACAAATGGTGCCGCCAAGCTCTGGAAAGCTTGAGAGACCATGAAAGCAGCCGGGATTAGACAACATGTCTGTCAGCGACTCAACCCCGTCCCTGTTCTGCTGCCGTCAGATAATGCGTTCGCAGAGACCACCTTCAAAACCTGAACAAAGACCTCCATCCACGTCCTGTTTCAGCAAACACCACAATCAGTCTCCCATCAAAACCTAAATCAACGGCCATCAATATTGA
>CM077253.1:20225068-20337568 GCA_039654775.1 Spinibarbus caldwelli | reverse complement strand
TCATCACATTGACTCTCACACCACACAGACTGTCACACATTACCCCGGACTTCATTTCCCAGCAGCCATTTCCCTAATCACACACACTACTTAAGCCATGGTCTTCCTCAGTCAGATCGCCGAGTATTGTATAGCATATATCCTAGATAGCTACTCTACGGAGCCTTCTTAGTTGTCATAGCCTTGCCTTGCCTTGCCTTGCCTTGCCTTGCCTTGCCTTGCCTGATTACTTGTGTTTTGATTCCTGCCCGTGTTCCTGGATTAACCCTTGCCTTGCCGTTCGGACTCTGTGTGCACCTCGTTTGGATTATTGCTCATGTACCTGGATTATTGCTCTGCCTTGCCCTGTTGGATATTGTTCGCTGATCGAAGACCCACGCTTGCCCTAGGATTACTCTCTGTCTTATCTGTGTTATACCTGTATGCTGATGCTTTTGACCCTGCTTGTTTTGTGACTATGTCTATTAATAAAAGCCTGCAAATGGATCCGCACGTTTCATGTTCTGATCAATTCGTAACACATAGTTATACACAAATTTATTCTAGTGTAAATTTGATTATTTTAAAATAAATAAATAAATAAATAAATAAATAAAGGCTACTGATGATGTGAATAGTTTATATGACTGACTGTACCTACCTGTAAACAAATATAGAAATTGTTTATTAATAAACAATAAAAATGTTAAAGTTTTTTTTTTTTTTTTTTTTTTTAGTATGTCAATTATGTGGCATTAATTATTTACTGTCGGGTCGGTAAGGTTTTTATAAGAAGTCTCTTTTGTTCACCAAGGCTGTATTTATTTGACCAAAAATACAGTAAAACAGTAATATTGTGAAATATCATAAAACTGTAAATATATATATATATATATATATATATATATATATATTATAAAACTGTAAAAAAAAAAAAGAAAAAAAAAAAAAAAAACTTTTCTATCTTACCATCTTTTAAAATATAATTAATTCCTGTGATGCAAAGCAAAATTTCCAGTCATTATCTATCTATCTATATATCTAACTATCTATCTATCTATCTATCTATCTATCTATCTCAGTCGGTCACTCTCGACGTCACATCGTTAATGACCGACTGCGATGATTGCATCCAGCTGCCGCTGATCAGAGCGTGAATATAAGTAGGCAGCAGGTGCAACGCATATTCAGCTTTTCGTTTCGGAGTCGAGCGAACACATCGTTTTGCTCCTGACTACTCTACTGAGAGAAGAAGACTGAAAGAATTCAGCGTGCTCTTTGGAGTTCTTGGTGTTGGTGGTACGGCGCTTCAGCGGTGGTGGTTTTCCTGTGTCGAGTGGGTTGCACACAGCAGGCTGCACTACCCCCTGTTTGTGTTGCAGGCAGCCATCTCCCCTGTGCGCTTCAGCACGCTAAAAGAGCATTCACTGGTGCGTCTTTTTAAAGACAACGTTGCGTCTGGCAAACTCGACGTTATGTCTTTATAAAGACGAATTGGATCTTGCTATAGACAACGTACCACCCGTGCGTTTCTGGATACGGTCGTTACCTGGCGCTGGGTGATGGTCACAGTCATTGCCTCACGTGTCTGGGCATAAAAGCACACTGAGGTGGCGTTCGTGGATGAGTTATCTTCTCCTTGCGGGAAGGTAATCATCTCGGAGCTGCAGACCTGGCTCCGTTACCTCAAAAAGGGGCGGAGCTCTGTTGCCTGCCTTGATCTGGCTCTCGTCCTGGCTGCAGACAGGCGAGGATTACTTCAGGTGGTAGTACGGGTGGTCTGAGGGTTATAGTGGTGGCAAACCCTCCAGGGAACCAACCTTCGAGGGACCATCGCTCCTCTTGCGCTCCGCAACCAGTTGAGCGGCCGAGGGAACGCACTGGGCCTTCTCAAAGAGCGTACTAGTGGTATCCTTCGGCGCTTCTCCTGACGACCGGATGTTGATTGCTGCATCGGAGGGTGAGCCGGAGTTTTCTGGAGAGGAAGATTCGGCTGCGCTGCTGTCCCCCGGAACTGTAGCACTGCCTGAATCGGATCCGGAAATGACTGCTATGATTTCCCGGGCCGCCGTGAGGGTAGGGCTCGAGTGGAAACCTCTACCGTGTCCCGAGCCCTCAAGGTTGGACGACTGGTTCTTTGGGGTGGTCCGCGCTGGTTCTCAGTGCCCTGCCCCAATGCCATTCTTCCCGGAGGTGCATGAGGGGCTTACCAGGTCGTGGATGGCACCTTTTTCTGCTGGAAACTGACCTGCTAACTCCTCCCTCACCACTCTCGACGGTGGTGCAGCTAGGAGCTATACAGGGGTCCCCCCGGTGGAGCAGTCGGTTGCGATGCAATCGTGTCCTAATACCGCCTCCGCCCGGCAGGGTGAACCGTGCCTCCTCCCCCGGGTCTGTAGGTACTCGTCTGGTCTGTCCGGCGACGCTTATGTGGCCTGTGGAGAAGCTGCCTCCGCCTTACACGCTACGGCGTTACTGCAGGTTCTTCAGGCTAAAGCACTGGGGGACCTGCACGAGGGTGGTCACGACCCGGAAGTTCTAAAAGGAGCTCCAAACCACACTGACCTCACGCTCCGAGCAACGAAGGCCACTGTGAGTTCCCTGGGTCGTGCGATGTCCACACTTGTGGTCCAGGAGCGCTACTTCTGGCTGTGTCTGGTCGACACGAGGGATGTCAACAAGTCCGTTCCTCAAGGTCCCTGTGTCGCAGACCGGCCTCTTCGGCGACACAGTCGAGAACTGGACCCAGCAGTTCTCGGCTGCACAGGAGCAGACTGAGACGCACGTCCTGTCCCAGTGGGCAGCTGCTGCCTACACCTGTCCACCGGCCGCAGTGCCCCAGGCTGTTTGTCGCCCAGGGTGGCCCCCTGTGTCCACACCCGCTCCCGTGCCGCATCCGCAGCAGCCTCAAGCAAGCTGCGCCGTGGAGCTGGGCGTAGGCAGGCCGCCCCGCCTGTCCAGGCCCCCGTCAACCTGGTGGTGAGCAGAAGAGCAAGAGGCTCTAGGACGGGCGACTCAGAGAAAGAGGGAACTGCTCTTTGGGGGGTGTGAATGCATCTCTCCCTCCCCCGGAGGAGGGCC
Organism: Spinibarbus caldwelli; assembly: GCA_039654775.1. Classification (NCBI taxonomy): domain Eukaryota; kingdom Metazoa; phylum Chordata; class Actinopteri; order Cypriniformes; family Cyprinidae; genus Spinibarbus; species Spinibarbus caldwelli. Next base: position 20,334,508 of record CM077253.1, on the reverse strand, counting down.
AGGTGAAGAATCTGGTTTCCAAAAAAAAAAAAAAAAAATCTTGACGGAGAGCAGGTTTCTCTGTCTCTGGGTCCTGAGAGAGCATGGAGAGTTGCGGATGGACCAACACCGGACCACACTCATCCTCCTCTCTCGCCAGCGGGCAGTAGTGGGAGGTTCAAGAGCATCATCAAAGGCCCTACTCACGTACCCTCTGCCAACCGTGGAACCAGGTAAGCGTGCACCGCACACTCCGACCCCTCTTTGGTCCACCACGGACCAGGTCCCTGTGTTCCACCTTGATGACCCACTGCGGGTATGCCGGTGGTCCCACTGGTCCAGCTTGTGAGGCCCAACCGTCTCGCTGGCTCCTGCGGACCATCAGACTCGGCTTGCGATTCAGTTCCGGCGTCTCCCCCCCAAGCTCAGTGGCATCCGCTTCACACCAGTTAAGGCGGCCGATGCTCCTGTCTTGCGTGCAGAGTTCGCAGTCCTACTTTCGAAGGATGCGATAGAGCCGGTCCCTCCAGCCGATATGGAGATGGGGTTTTACAGCCCCTACTTCATTGTACCCAAGAAAAGAGGTGGGTTATGACCGATCTTGGACCTGCGTGTCTTGAACCAGGCCCTCTGAAGTGGTTACCGTTCAAGATGTTGACGCAGAAGTGCATCTCCGGGTGCATCCGTCCCCGAGATTGGTTTGCAGCGATAGACCTGAAGGGACATGTACTTTCATGTGTAGATCCTTCTGCACCACAGACCATTGCTACGGTTCGCATTTGAAGGACGAGCATATCAGTACAAGGTCCTGCCCTTCGGGCTGGCCCTGTCGCCCCGTGTCTTCACAAAAGTTACGGAGGCAGCCCTTGTTCCCCTGAGAGAACAGGGCATTCGCATTCTCAACTACCTCAACGACTGGCTCATATTGGCTCAGTCTCAGGACCAGTTGTACGAACACAGGGACCTGGTGCTCCGGCACCTCAGCCAGTTGGGCCTTCGGGTCAACTGGGAAAAAAGCAAACTCTCCCCAACGCAGAGGACCTCTTTTCTCGGTATGGAGTTGGATTCAGTCGATCAGACAGCACGCCTCACGCAGGAACGTGCTCAGTCGGTGTTGAACTGCTTGAATATGTTCAAGAGCAGGTCGGCGGTTCCACTGAAACAATTTCAGAGGCTCCTGGGGCATATGGAAGCTGCGGCGGCAGTCACGCCACTGGGGCTGCTTCATATGAGACTGCTTCAACACTGGCTCCATGGCCGAGTCCCGAGGTGGGCATGGCAACGCGGCACTCACCGGGTCCGGGTCACACCGGCGTGCCGCCAAACCTTCACCCCGTGGTCAGACCTCTCGTTTCTCCGAGCAGAAGTGCCCCTGAAACAGGTCTCCAGGCATGCTGTGGTTTACACGGATGCCTCCACCACCGGCTGGGGGGCCACGTTCAACGGGCTTGCAGTGTCGGGGGTTTGGAAGGGCCCCCAACTGCACTGGCACATCAATTGCCTAGAGTTGCTGGCAGTACGCCTGACCTTGAACCGTCTCAAGACGCACTTACGGGGCAAGCACATATTGGTCCGCACAGACAACACTGCGACCGTTGCATATATCAACCGACAAGGTGGTATACGCTCCCGTCGCATGTTGCAACTCGCCCGCCACCTCCTCCTCTGGAGTCAGAAGCATCTGAGGTCGCTTCGTACCATTCACATTCTGGGTTTGCATAACCGGGCAGCCGACGAACTGTCACGAGCTGCGCTTCCTGGAGAATGGAGACTCCATCCCCAGACGGTCCAGCTGATCTGGAGTCGTTTCGGAGCCGCTCAGGTAGACCTGTTTGCCTCTCCGGAAACCTCTCATTGCCAGCTGTTTTACTCCCTGACCAAGGGAACACTTGGCACGGATGCACTGGCACACAGCTGGCCGCGGGGCCTGCGCAAGTATGCGTTCCCCCCAGTGAGCCTTCTAGCACAGACACTGTGCAAGGTCAGAGAGGACGAGGAGCGGGTCCTGTTAGTGGCGCTCTATTGGCCCACCTCGACCTGGTTCCCGGAACTGATGCTCCTCGTGACAGCCCCTCCTTGGCCCGATTCCTCTGAGGAAGGATCTACTGACTCGGAGACGTGGCACCCGCGTCCAGACCTCTGGAAACTTCATTTCTGGTCCCTGGACGGGACGCGGAGGTTCTAGGTGACCTACCCCAAGGGGTAGTTGACACCATCACTTCAGCAAGAGCGCAGTCTACAAGACACACTTACGCTTTGAAGTGGAACCTGTTCGTCGAGTGGTGTTCCTCTCATCGAGAGGACCCCCAAAGATTCCCGATCAGAGTCGTGCTGTGCTTCTTGCAGCAAGGGTTGGAGTGAAGGCTGTCTCCCTCCACCCTTAAAGTCTACGTGGCTGCAATCGCTGCTAACCATGACCCCGTAGAAGGCAGGTCGGTGGGGAAGCATAACCTGATCATCAGATTCCTTAGGGGGGCGAGAAGTTAAATCCTCCACGGCCCACCTCTGTACCCTCTTGGGACCTGAGTCTAGTGCTTAGAGCACTACAGCAGGCCCCATTTGAGCCTTTGCAGGCAGTCGAGGTGAAGTTTCTATCAATGAAGGCTCTGCTCCTGCTTGCATTGGCCTCCATTAAGAGGGTAGGGGACCTGCATGCATTTTCGGTTGACAAATCGTGCCTAGAGTTTGGGCCAGCTGACTCCCAGGTAATCCTGAGGCCCCAGCCCGGCTATGTGCCCAAGGTTCCCACTATTCCCTTCAGGTACCAGGTGGTGAGCCTCCAAGCGCTGTCCCCGGAGGAGGCAGACCCAGCCCTGGCTTTGCTCTGTCCAGTCCGAGCCTTAAGATGCCACGTAGATCGGACACAAAGCTTCAGGACCTCAGACCAACTCTTTGTCTGTCACGGAGGCCGGCAGAAGGGGAATGCCATCTCCAAACAGAGGATGGCCCACTGGATAGTGGACGCTATCACCCTGGCTTATCAGGCACAGGGTGTGCCCTGCCCGCTCACGTTGAGACCTCACTCTACTAGAAGTGTCGCATCCTCCTGGGCGCTGGCTCGTGGCGCCTCGCTGGCAGATATTTGTAGAGCTGCGGGCTGGGCGACCCCTAACACGTTCGCTAGATTCTATAGCCTTCGTGTGGAGCCGGTATCCTCCTGTGTTCTCACCTCAAACGGGTAGAAGCACTGAGTGGCCCTGGCTTCGGGTTGGCTTGCTATAACTGCTCCAGAGAGTCCGTACAGTAGACCCTGTCGAGCTCTGTCGATATATATATATATATATATATATATATATATATATATATATATATATATATATATATATATATATATAAATAACTTACTGACCCCAAAGTTTGAACTGTAATGTATAATTTACGCCAAAGCTAAAATCTATTGGTCACGACTCTGTTCAGAAAGGCCTGGTGATCTATATAATGATACATTCATCTGTGGTCTGCAGCTTACACCTGCTTAACATCACAGAGACAAATCTCAGAATGACACTTGACAGCTGGATTTGATTCACAGCTTCAAGCACTGAAACAGGAAAATAAACAACTCAATCCATCTTAACTTTGCATTTCACTTTACCCCATCAAACTTTTAACTGCTCTCGTTTCTCAAAGTCGTGGAAAGCAGAAGCTTTGATTTTGGGATCAATAGCTGTGTGAAGTACCAATCGTTGGCTTGTCAGTTTTTCTTTGTCAGCTCCTTTAACTGGCAGACTTTTGAACAGAGTCCCACTGATTGCATATGATGTCGGCATCAAACACTATTCTGGGGTCACAGACGCCCCGGTCACAAACAAATTTGATCAATATTTCATCAAGTGAGTTGCAACTTAATTGATTGCTTAAGTTTTTGAGGGCTGTTTATTCTCTGACAACAAATACTAGAAATAAAACAAGGAATGCACCTCCGGGAACATCCGTATCTTCATTTACGTGTTACTCGTGTGGATCGACCAACATCTGAGTGCGTACAATTCCCTAGTGCATTGGTTTGAATGCGACAGCCTGTTCATTTCTTTGACATGCTCTGTCAACCCTCTCTTCTGATGTCATAAGGCATTGTGGGGGAATTTTTAGCAACAGTTAAAACCACTGAAAAAAACATCAGTAGGATCAATTATTCATGAGACCGTTGCTGTTTCTGAGCTTGAATACAGTCCACATATCCACTGTGCAACAACTATGCTGTTTAGTCACGTTGTAGTGTAAATTGTGCATAGCTCCATTATAATCTCTGCTTGACGTCGAGCCTTGAACGGGGGAAACTTACATACTTTCCATTTACTATGGCCTTATGTTGGCATTTGTTTGGAGTCTGAGGTGATACTTAGAGATGAAAGGTACTGATTTTGCAACACAGCCAAGTTAATTATATTTCCACATGAGTGATCGTGAGTAGAGCATCTGATACATGAAGCTGAGCTGCAAGACATTAGCTGATAACCTCAGGACAGGCACAGCAATGTCAACACAAGAGCCAAGTGCTTGCTAATCACTGATTCTCATCTCATTTGAGTGAACAAACCTGTATATTTTGGAATATCTGATGCAATGTTGTCTGTTTCATAAAATAAAAATAAAAGCGAAACATAAATGTATACATAGGTTATTAAATCTAATTATATATTATATAATACATTGTAATATATATTTAATAATACTAATACTAATACTACTACTACTACTACTACTAATAATAATAATAATAATAATAATAATACTATACTATACTATACTGTATGGTATAATAATATATTTACTCAATTTATCCACAAAAAAAAGTAAATCAATAAAAAATACAAATACAAATAAAAGTAAAAATACAAACAGACAAACAAACAAACAAACAAACAAACAAATAAATAAATAACAGAGGCATCATTATCAATATTGGACATACTTGCCTTATTTTATTAACAGTAACAATAATTAAAAAGTAAAAATAAAAATAAATTAATAAACAGGAAAAATAATCTTAATAAAAATAAGTAATTAAGACATTAAAAATTTACGATCTTTATGTTGTTTATATGTTAATTTGGAGATCAAGTGTGAAAATATATTTATGATCACAGTCATGTTGGGTGTGATTAATTGTTTTTAATTACAGAATAATTATTTTGTTTGTTTTTTATGTATTTATTTATTGTTTGTTTGTTATTTTTCTCAACAAGACTACTTTTCTTTGAATACAGTTACAGTGTAATTATATTTCACAATATTACTGTTTTAATTTAAAGTAACTTATTTCTATTTTTATATATTCTAAAGTGCAATTCATTCCTGTGATGGTGAAACTGAATTTTCGAAATAAATTAATATAATATAATATAATATAATATAATATAATATAATATAATATAATACAATTTTTAAAAGCACTAATATACATTTAAATATAGTAGTCAACATTTGAAGTGGATCAAAAAAGTTCATCAGAGTTGTCCTAAGAAAACAATGGGTATTGTTTTTTTTAGGATAACTTCAAATGTTGACTACTGTAGTTAGAAGTGAATTGCAGTATGCAGTAGGTATATATGCACACACACACACACACACACACAGAGAGGATGTAATTGGAAGAATTACAATACATTTAAATGTTATTATTTTTATGCAAGATGAAGCTGATGTAGTAGTACAAAAGCATTTATTAAGAGTAATGTTCTATATAATTTCAATGACAAAACCTTTTTAAACCAATCAAACTGAGAGCATTTCGATTTATTGCATCTTGATAGAATATGTTATAATACTTCTGAAAGTAAAAATTCTTCTAGTGTTTCTATCTGCATTAGCAGGTAGAGACACGTTCTCTATCTGAAAGAGCAGGTGTATACTCACCCTTTCAGTGAGGTGTCTTTCTTCAACCCAGACCATCCAGTAAACAATGCATACTGTAGTTGGCAGCAAACACATAGACAGTCCCGGCCGTGGGGATGTAAAAGGCAATATGTTCCAAAAGCCAGCAATGAAGAAAAATTATTGTGCTCCGTTTCCATTTGTTGCAGTAGTGGATTGAGTCCTCAAATATGTCCCGGTAGGAAACGGTTGGATAGTCCTTGGAATACAGTGTGAGGAGTGAACGCTCAGGGGAGAAAGTCCAGTAGGGGTTCAGACAAATTATTCCATATTCCTCCCCATAATCAGATGACCTGGCCAGCTCTGGGACGAGTTGAAAACAGAGAGAGAGGCCAACAATAAACAAAACACTCTCAAAACCCAAATGAAGTGCAGATGTCTCAGCTGGTAGTGTAGATTTTTTGGAAATACAAACCTGAATAGAAAACAAGTGCATCTGTCACACTAAACAGAACTGAGATGAAACAGAGCTGTCATATGCACCAGACAGGACTGCTGAAACTACACCAGTACCAGTGTAAAAAAAAATGTTTGTTTCGTGTCGGACAACATCCCAGTCTTACACTTTCATCTCAGGGTGCTTTCTTTTTCCATAAAAAATAACTTTTTTTATGCTACCTGATCTCATGACGAAAACGTACCTCTGGAAACCTTTTTTGCAAGATGAGAAATACGTTCCAATAAGTACATATCACTGCAGTTTCCAACAGAAATGAACACTAGAGGCAGTAAAACAGCGAGCACTTGTAATTGTTTTTGTACACAGTTATGATTACAGCTACATATGTCTTGCTTTCCAGACATAACACGCTTGATTGGTAGCTCAGCAGCACATAATTGGACTTAGGATGCAGAATCCTTGGGTACGAATCCCGTCAAAAAAAACATGACTCATGATGAAAGAGCTGAAAAATGAGTGATCGAAAAACAAGATAAAACGGCATGCTTGTGATTGTGTTTTTATGTCACATATTCTTTTGTTCATACTATTGGGTAGGTTTAAGTGTAGTGCAGAAAACGTGATTTTAAAATGTCATGGAGCATTAGAGTTATAATGCCACTCAGCAGACATTTCAAGTCAGAACTGTATGAATATGTATGTTCATCTGTTCTGGGGAAAAAGACCAAACACTCTTTTAGCACCACCCAGTGGATATTTCACTTCGAATATGTCACGAAACGTACATTGCGGTACGTATTTCGTGTCTTGTGAAAAAGTTCCCAGAGGTACATTTTCATCATGAGACCAGGTTGCTTTTATCTCTTTTTTGAGTAAAGATAAGTTAAATATGATCATTTACCAAATAAAAAAATAAATAAATACATTAAATAAACTATAAAATTCTTGAATACTTGCAAATAATATAATATTAATGAAATAAAAGAAAACTTAAGTGTACTTAGATTTTCAAGATGTACTGATTCTCAACACAATTAAAGGGATAGTAACCCAAAAATAAAAATTCTGTCATCATTTATTCACCCTAAACCTGCAGCATTTTTTTTTTTTTTTCTGCCAAACATAAAAGAGGATATTTTGAAAAATACTGGTAACTAAACAGTTGATGGACCCCATTGAAAATTACTATGGAAGTCAATGGGGACCAGCAACTTTGGTTCCCTTTCAGTCAGTCACGTTTGATGTTACGTCATAGTGACTGATGTAAATGGGATCTCGCCTGAGAGCCCAATCACCTTCGAGTGTTAACTAAACAAGCCAATGACAGTTGGTGTGCGTGCTTTGCCACGCACACCCTGCCCCGCAGCGCGGATATAAAAGGAGAGCGCGTGCAGACGCACATCAGCTTTTCGCTTCGGAGCTGAGCCTTTCAGCGTGAATCTCCGAGAGTGTCTGCAAGACAGCAAACGACAGTGTTGGTGTTACGGCGCGTCAGCGGGGGTTCTGTCCTGTGCTGCTGCTTCTGACGGCGTGCTGCAGCTCTTCATTCTGCGGTCACGCTGGGACCTCCCCTGGGCGCTTCAGCGCTTTCTCTAAAGGAGTATTTCTAAAAGAGCAATATCTAAAAGAGCTCCACGAGCGATGGTCGTCTTTTTAAAGATGGCTTCCCGCTCGTGTGTTTCTGGATGTGGTCGCTTCCTGGCTTCGTCTGATGGTCACGATCGCTGTCTCTCGTGCTTGGGCTTTCAACACGTTGAGGCAGCGCTCGTGGATGAGTCATGTTCTCATTGCGGGAACATCGCGATGTTGCGGTCCAGATACCCCCTCATCAAACGAGGGGGTATGCCCCTTGCCATGCCCCGTTCTAGTTCCTCCGTCTCTCAGCAGCGGAGGGCTACTTCGGTTCATGGTCAGGGTGATCTGAGGATAGCGGTGAGAGCTTCCCCGTCTAGTGCATCTCCGCGGGCCTCTCATTCCTCCTGCACTTCGCACTCTCTGGTGTTCCCGGACGAGCTGGCTGGGTCCTTGGACAGGGCGGGGCCCACCATCTCGTTCAGAGCACCAGCGGATGACAGGATGTCGATTGCTGCATCGTGGGACTAGCTAGGCTCTGGAGATGATGATTCGGATGATTGGTTCCTGGGGGTGCAGGCCGATCGCTGGCAGCTGCCTCCAGTTCCATTATTGGCTCGATGGCGGAGCGGCCCAAGGGTATGTGGAGATCCCCCCAGTCGAGCGCGCAATTGCGATGCATCTTTGCCCGCAAGGTGCCACCACCTGGCAGGGTAATCCACGCCTTCCGTCCAGGGCCTGTAAGTTCTCATCCGCTCTAACGGCCAAGGCTTACAGTGCTGCTGGGCAGGCCGCTTCCGCCCTACACACCATGGCCCTCCTGCAGGTCCACCAGGCCAAGGCGTTAAAGCAGCTGCGCAAAGGTGGTGCTGACCCAGGTGTGTTGCTGGAACTGCGTACATCAACGGACCTCATCCTGAGGGCGACAAAAGTCACACCGCGGGCCCTGGGTCAGACGATGTCCACTTTAGTGGTCCAGGAGCGCCACCTATGGCTGAACCTGGTGGATATGAGGAAGACTGACAAGCATCGCTTCTTGGACTCCCCGATCTCCCAGGCCGGCCTATTCGGCGAAGAGGTGGAGGGCTTTGCCCAACAGTTCTCCGCCACACAGAAGCAGACTGAGGAGTTTCATCATATCCTGCCCCGGCGGTCCGGCCGGCCACAGCCCCTCCATCTGCTCGTCGCCGAGGGTGCCCTCCTGCTGCCTCCACCTCCGCTCCAGCTTGGCCTCAGCAGCCTTCACGCCCACAGCGTGGAGCGCCAGGGCAAGCGGCGTCCCTGAGACAGGCGACCCAGAGTCTTTGGATCCTGCTCTTCAGGAGATGATGACTGCACCACTCCTTCCCCCAGAGGAGGGCCAGGTGGAGAATTTTTTGTTTCCTTTTTGTTCTGTTCCGCCACTGGCTCCCCAGCCAGTGGTACCCAAAACTTCAAAAAAAGAGCAGTTTCCTTTCTTTCCATGTCCCAAGAGGGCAAGGATGGCAGTGCACGAGACACAGTCTCCACACTCCCGTCCCCCTCTCCTTTTGCCAGTGGGCAGCAGGGTCCGGTTTGAGGACACGTTACCTCCTCACGCACCCCCTGCCCAGCCGTGTAGCCAGGTAAGTGTCGCACCGTGCACTCAGTCCCCACTCTGGGACACACTGCCTTCTGGGTCGGGTCCCTGTGTTCCACTTCGCTGCCCCACTGCGGGTACGTCGGTGGTTCCCTTAGTCCCGCTTGTTCGGTCTTTGGGGGTCTGGCTAGTCTCGCTGGCTCACAAGAACCGTCAGACTCAGCTATGCGATTCAGTTCGCCCAGCGCCCTCCCAAGTTCAGGGGCATTCGGTTCACTTCTGTGATGAACAAAGATGCTCCTGTCTTGCGTGCAGAGATCGCGATCCTGCTGGCGAAGGACGCGATACAGCCGGTCCCTCCAACCGAGATGAGGTCAGGGTTTTACAGCCCTTACTTCATCGTACCCAAGAAAGGCAGTGGGTTATGACCAATCTTGGACCTGCATGTTATGAACCGGGACCTTCACAAGCTTCCGTTCAGGATGTTGATGAAGAAACGCATCTTTCAGTGAATCCGTCCTTTCGATTGGTTCACAGCGATCGACCTGAAGGACGCGTACTTTCATGTCTCAATCCTCCCTCGACACAGACCGTTTCTCTGCTTTTCGTTCAAAAGGAGAGCATATCAGTACAAGGTCCTCCCCTTCGGGCTGTCCCTGTCACCTCGTGTCTTCACCAAGGTCGTGGAGGCAGCCCTTGTTCAATTAAGGGCAAGAGGCATTTGCATCCTCAACTACCTCGACGACTGGCTCATACTGGCCCAGTCTCGAGGGCAGTTGTGCGAATACAGGGACACGGTGCTCAGCCACCTCTGCCGGTTGGGGCTTCGGGTCAACTGGGAAAAGAGCAAACTCTCCCCTGTGCAGAGAATCTCTTTTCTTGGTATGGAGTTGGACTTGGCCAACCTCACAGCACGTCTCTCAATGGAATGTGCTCAGTCGATGCTGAACTGCCTGGAGTCTTTCCAGCGCAAGAGGGCGGTTCCACTGAAACAGTTTCAGAGGCTCCTGGGGCATATGGCATCCGCAGTCGCTGTCACTTTGCTCGGATTGCTTCATGTGAGACCGCTTCAGCATTGGCTTCACGACTGGGTCCCGAGATGGGCATGGTGACGTGGCACGTACCGGTTCTCAGTCACCCCATCCTGACGTCAGACCTTCAGCCCGTGGTCAGATCTTGCTTTTCTTCGGGCAGGAGTTCCCCATGTGCAACGGGCGTGCAGCTGCGGTGCTCTGGACAGGGCCCCGACTGCAGAGGGATATCAACTGCCTCGAGCTGCTAGCAGTCTGCTTGCTCTGCACCACTTCAAATCGCTGCTACACGACAAGTATATACTGGTCCGTATGGACAACACTGCGACCGTTGCATACATCAACCACCAAGGCGTTCTATGCTCCTGCCGCATGTTGCAACTCGTCTACCATCTCCTCCTTTGGAGTCAGAAGCATCTGAGGTCGCTTCGCACCGTTCATGTCCCAGGCGAGCTCAATCATGCAGCCGACGAGCTCTCACGTCAGCCCGCCCTTCCGGGAGAATGGCGACTCCACCCCGAGACAGTCCAGCTGATTTGGAGATGCTTTGGGGACGCTCAGGTAGACCTGTTTGCCTCCCTGGACACGTCCCACTGCCAGTTGTTTTTCTCCCTGTCCGAGGAGACCCTCGGCACGGACGCGCTGGCACACAGCTGGCCTCGGGGCCTACGCAAGTATGCGTCTCCCCCAGTGAGCCTTCTCGCACAGACTCTGTGCAAGGTCAGGGAGGACGAGGAGCAGATCTTTTTAGTGGCGCCATACTGTCCAATCGGACTTGGTTCCCAGAACTGATGCTCCTCGCGACAGCCCCTCCTTGGCAAATTCCTCTGAGAAGGGATCTCCTTTCTCAAAGAGGGGGCACCCTCTGGCACCCGCGTACAGACCTGTGGAATCTCCATGTATGGTCCCTGGATGGGACACGGAGGTTCTAGGTGGGCTACCTCCAGTGGTAGTGAACACCATCACTTCAGCTAGAGCCGCGTCTATAAGACGTCTACGCTTACAGGCTGAAGGGGAACCTGTTCGTCGATTGGTGTTCTTCCCGCCGGGAAGACCCCCATAGATGCCCGATCAGTGTCGTACTCTCTTTCCTGCAAGATGGGTTGGAGCGAAGGCTGTCTCCCTCCACCCTCAAAGTGTATGTTGACGCTATTGCTGCACATCACGATGCAGTAGACGGCAAGTCTGTGGGGAAGCACGACTTGGTCATCAGGTTCCTCAGAGGGCCGAGGAGGTTAAATCCTCCGCGGCCTCATCTGGTACCCTCCTAGGATCTCCCCTCAGTCCTGTTGGCCTTGAAGGAGGAGCTCTTCGAGCCTCTGCAGTCAGTAGAGCTTAAGTTTCTGTCATTAAAGACAGTGCTCCTCACTGCATTGGCCTCGGTCAAGAGGGTAGGGGACCTGCAGACATTTTCGGTAGATGATTCGTGCCTAGAATTCGGACTGTTACGATCCTTGGTATCGTTGTTTTTGTGTGTTTTGCTTTGTGTACGTGAGTGTGTATGTGTGCAGGGATTGGCTCTTCATCAAGGAACGTGACTGGTGGATCCTGAGGCGGGTAGCTTTAAAAGGGCGGTGCTATCAAAACATGGAGGGCTCACTTTGGTGTTTGCTGTTGTGGCGTGAAGAGCTCCGGATTCCGCCTCCGTCAACAGATCACCAATGGCTTAGTGGTTATTGTTTGTGGTTGTTTCAATTTGTGATTTATTTTGTTTATACTAAGAAAATTTTCTAGAGTGTAGGAGAGGTCTGCTATTTATTTTGATCTGATTATGTGATGTGTTTTTGTTTAGGGAGTTAGGGAAGATCATTTGTATTTTCTTTTCTTTGTACTTAGGTTATTTATATATCTTTATTTTATTTAGTTCTTTTTGTTTGTTATTTTGGCCTTGGGCCTCTCTGAAGCTAATGCTCCTTATATTCCTTACATTGTTCTTTAATAAATTATTTAAATTTATGTGTTGTTTTGGTGATCTGTTGCCTGTGGCTGGAATCCCGTTAACATCATCCGTTCGCATCTCACCATATTAAAATGGGTTGTAACAGGACTCTCACATTGTCCTGAGACCCCGGCCTGGATATGTGCTCAAAGTTCCCACCACGCCTTTTAGGGATCAGGTGGTGAACTTGCAAGTACTGCCCCGGGAGGAGGCAGACCCAGCCACTGCTCTGCTCTGTCCCGTCCGCACCTTGCACGTTTACGTGGACCGCATGCAGAGCTTCAGACCTCAGACCAGCTCTTTGTCTGCTTCGGAGGACAGCAGAAGGGAAAGGCTGTCTCCAAACAGAGACTTGCCCACTAGATAGTGGAGGCTTAGTGGAGATAGTCTTGGCATACCAGGCCTAGCGCTTACCGTGCCCCCTTGGTGGCCCGCTCTACGAGAGGTGTGGCAACTTCTTGGGCATTGGGGCGGGGGACCTCGATAGCAGACATTTGTAGAGCTGCCGGCTGGGCGACACCTAACACATTTGCAAGATTCTATATTCTCCGTGTAGAGCCCATGTTCTTCCGTGTACTTGCCTCAGATGGCTAGTAACACCGGACCCGCTCGGTGTCAATCATACTTGCTGCACCATTCCCCTCTACGGACCGGATACGTGCACCTTATTGCTTCTCAGTTCAGTTCCCCCTGGCGAACCCTGTTGAAGTTCCTCCCGCACCCTCGGCAGTCAGGCGTGGCGAAGTGTATTGATCTCACCCCAGGCTGGCTGAGTCTACCTCAGAGACTTCCATATGCAGTACTGCCCTTGGCCAGTCCATATGTGTATCTCCACATGGTACTTCTTTACACAGGATGTGGCTTCCGTAGCATTCCCCCACTTGGAGTACGCTTTCCCAGTGTTATCCAATACCCACTGTACAGAACAACAGTGGCTGTCATCTCTGCATAAGCCCTGTCCTATCTTCTGTCCCAACTGGCATGGGGGGACTTGCTGGCTTCCGCAGGGCACTGGAGGGGGTCAGCAATAGTGGCATTTTCATAGGGATCCCATTTACGTCCGTCACTATGATGTAACATCGAACGTGACTGACTGAAAGGGAACGTCTCGGTTACGTAGGTAACCCTTGTTCCCTGAAGGAGGGAACGGAGACGTTACATCCCATCGCCACAGTTGCTGTACCACCGCTGTACGGCCGGGGCACACAGTCTTGGCTCCTCAGTGAAAAACTGATGTGCGTCTGCACGTGCTCTCCTTTTATACCCACGCTGCGGGGCGGAGTGCGCGTGGCAAAGCATGCACGCCAACTGTCATTGGCTTGTTTTGTTAACACTCGAAGGTGATTGGGCTCTCGGGCGAAATCCCATTTACGTCAGTCACTATGACGTAACATCTCCGTTCCCTCCTTCAGGGAACGAGGCTTACCTACATAACCGAGACATTACACACATTCTTCAAAATATTTACTTTGCACTTTGTAATAATGTCAAATGAAAAGTAAAAGTACCTTTTAACACTTTGGCGCTTCTCGCATTGTTATTATTATTATTAGTATTATTATTTTATTTCAATTAAATAAATATGCTTTATTTTCGTTTGAGCAAACTTTTTATTTAATATTTTGTATATTTAGGAGATTTTAGTATACAATTTTTTAAAAGTTATATGAAATAATCCAAAACATGTTTTCCTCTAAAAGAGCAAGAAAATTAAAACCATGAATCATGAAACAAGTTGTGTTCTGTATTTGAAGTTGATATCTTAAAAAAAAAACAGCTTTCAGTAAGATGTTTCAATGAAATTCACTTCCCATTAGTTTTTTTTTTTTTTTTTTTTTTTTAGAAGCTGTAATCATAACTGTTTTACTTTATCAGAATGGTACAAAACATGGTAAAGGTTTTGTCACTTGCAATAAATAAATAAATTAGAAATTTGCAGTCCGAAAAGCACTAGATGGTTAAATCATGTTATAATAATCTTTCATTGTGCTTTGAAAAAGTACACTTACTTTGAAGTGTTGACTAACATAATAAAGCACATAAATAACTGATTATAATTTCAAAACTAAGTTACATTTGATAAATATAAATTTTAAAATGATCATTTACAAAAATATATAAAATCCCGCATAACATATGACTTCAGAAGAATAAAAAAGAAAGATGGCATTACTCTTTAGGGCTGATGGCTGTCTCTTCTGGGACAGCGAAAGGAGTCATCAAATTTTAAAGTCACTCCAATCTCGTTGAACCTTCTTCTCATCGCTGACCTGTGGGCTTGCTGTGTCTAGGGAAGAAAGAAAAACAGGGGTGAGGGATGGGATGGACTGTGTTAGTGACAGCACAGAGGGCAGTGTACTGGCTGAGGTGAAGGACAGCAGCCTGTCTGTAGTGGCAGAATGGCTATAATGTGTCACAGAACAGATAAATATGAGATAATGAACAATCATCTGATCATAAATACAAATTAAAAACAATAAGGTGATCGGGAAGCAGAGTAATCACAGAATAAACCCTAAATACAATATGAAAATTTCAGTAGATGATACCGATATTAGTGAAACTTCATTTTTATCGCACTTATTCAATAGCTACTTAGCAAATAAGTAAAGAGAAAGAGACTGAAGTCAAACATATTATTAACATTCTGAACCAGCCTATATACTGTACATCAATTTATACCAACAAAACTATTGTTTATTATTTGAATCAGGTAGAAGTGCCTCTTTAAGGTAACAACTGCAGGTTACCACTTTGATAAGAGACATGAGACTAGCACAGCACAGGAACAAAGGTCAAATATAACTCATAATGGTCATTATACAATAGAATTTCACTCCACAATGCTGCAGTTGACCAATCAAATAAAGTATTCCAGAGAGCCGTGTAATCCTGACTCTTAGGCAGTGGCAAGGGAAAACACATTCTGTGCTGGTACAAAGCCTTTTGATTTACAACGAGCAAACGTCTTTCTGATGTCAAGATCTGACACTACTGTAGCTGTTCAACTAATCAGCGAACTGTTTGGTGCACGAGGAATAAATACAACATACTATTCCATACACAGATTCCTCTGATGTATTATGTAATATACAATGCCATTTCTTATGACTACATGATGTTTATCGACAGTGTGTTGGTGGGATGCCATTTTTGGATCGACAGCTATACAGAAACACAATCCTGTGAGGTAACTGTTGGCATTTTTCATGAATCCATTGTTTATTTGTTTGTTTGTTTATCTGTGAGAACTTTTTGGTATGTTTATATTGTAACAAAAAAAATAATAATAAAAATAAATAAATAAATAAATATTATTTATATATTTATTTATATATATATATATATATATATATATATATGAGGACACTTTAGACTGGAGACGCTTCATGTGACACTTTAGACTGGAGTAATGGCTGATGGAAATTCAGCTTTGCATCACAGAAATAAATTATACTTTAAACTATATTAAAATAGAAACAATTGTTTTATATTGTAATAATATTTTGCAATATTACAGTTTCTTGTATTTTTTATCAAATAAATGCAGCCTTGATGAGCATACGAGACTTCTTTAAAAAAAAAAAAAACATTACAAGTCTTACTGATATATATGTATGTGTATATATACTGTACGTAAATTAATGGAAAATAAACCAGCTCATATACAGCAATATATAGATTCATCTACTGAAGTTGCCAAATTAACATTTTCTGAAGGTTATGTCTCTCATTTCACCGACCATTAACTGAAAAGAAAAGACCCTATTTCAGGTCCTGAAAAAGTGCTTGTCTGGGCCATCATGCTCCTTCAGATATAATGCTACTTAATTCACATCCTGTGCTAACTTAGTTGTCTAATGATTCCTTTTAATTCACAGCCATTTGGTGCCTGGGTGACTGACGGGATCAGGAGAATCATGGAAGTTCACCCTTCTGCATCACCAGCTTTTGACTGATTGAACTTTATCGATTTAATGATTTAAGGATGAGTTCTTCTTGAATTCCATGAGCATTCATCTAGAAACTGCAATTACCTGATTGGGCCCATAAATCCAAATTCCACAAAGGAAAAGCTCTTTAAGGAATACCTGGACATGGCCCACTGAATCAGGTGAATAGCTCTATTCCTGGCAATTACAAGAGTCTATATAGATGCACTCAGAGCAGCTGTAAAGTGCCCGGGCATTGTTAAAAGCCTACTGTCAAAAGGTTATGTGAATGTGGAATTGCCTGCAAGCATCTTTAAGCATTTTAAATCACACAAGTGATTTGCCTTTGGCTTTAATGACACATTATTTCTTGTACTTGCTTAACATTTTCTTTTTTAGATGTATTTTACACTGAAGAAAACATTTGGTAGTTACATTAGTACCAAATGCATGTACTTTCTAGTTACAGTTCCCCCAAAAGTGAAAACTTTCTGAAATTTAATCACTCTCAGGCCATTTAAGATGAAGATAAGCTTGTTTCTTCATCAGAACAGATTTGGAGAAATTAAGCATTACGTCTCGTGCTTACCAATGGATCTTTGAAGTGAATGGGTGCTGTCAGAATGAGAGTCCAAACAGCTAATAAAAAAAACATCACAATAATCCACACCACTCCAGTCCATCAGTTAATGACTTGTGAAGCTAAAAGCTGGGTGTTTGTTAAGGCTGGACTACACTACATGACTTTTAAAATCTGAACAGATTTTTAAAACACTGGGCATCATACACTTACCGACTTTGTCAACAGTGACAAAGGAAAACTGGGCATCATGCACTACACGACCGAAGATCATACACTACCAGACTTTAAAGTTGTCCCGATCACAACAAACTCATGCAGAAACATGCAACTTGTTGCTAGGAGACGCATGATAAATGAAAACAATTTGTGTTTTAAAATCGGTTGAAAATATCAAACATGTTTGATATCCTCCGACTGGATGGAATTAAAGCCTGAAGCTAAAAAAATCGTAGTCTGTGATCATCATACACTATGTGATTTTCTGTGGAATCTGTCAGCTGTAATTTGCAGACTGGCTCTGACAGATCTGCAGACTGGCTCTGGCTCTGACTGACTCTGACGTAGTGTATTCAGCAACTAGCGTCAATTTCTCCAGACTGTAAATCGGCAGAAAATCAGAGCAAAAATCACGTAGTGTATTCCAGGCTTAAGAAACAAATCCATCATTAAGACATTTTTAATGTCAAACAATTGCTTCCAGCTAAAATACAAGTCTGTAAATAATATTGTTTGCCCCACTAAAAAAGTAGTTTCATCTGAATCAGTAGAGAAATATGCCAACCTGATCTCATGACGAAAACATACCTGTGGGAACTTTTTTGCAAGACACGAAATACGTACTTCCATGTACATTTCATGACATACTCGATGTGAAATGTCCACTGGGTGGCACTAAAATAGTGTTCATTTTTTCCCCCGGAACAGATGAACGTACATATGTTACGTTTTATGTGACGTTGTTTTTGTAGGTGTCATTTCTGGCTTGAAATGTCCGTACTGACAAAAATTTCAAATGATTTTCAACAATTGCTTTGTTGCGTCTAGTGTAGACAGATTTCAGCTGTTGCGGCGCGACACGACAACTGTTGCGTCCGGTGTAGACACAGTGTAATGCTCCGTGATGTTTTAAAATAACATACCATCTGCACTACACCTAAACCTACCCGATAGTATGAACAAAAGCAAATTTGACGTAAAAACTCAATCGCAAGCATGCCGTTTTAGCTTGTTTGTCAATCTCTCATCTTTCGTCATGTTTTTGACGGGATTCATACCCAGGGATTTCGCATCCTAAGTCCAATTCTGTACCGGCTGAGCTACCGAGCAAGCTTGTTACAGCTGGAAAGTGAAACATATGGAGCTGTAATCATAACTGTGTATGAAAACGATTACAAGTGCTCACTGTTTTACCGCCTCTAGTGTAATTTCTGTTGGAAACTGCAGTGAAATGTACTTATTGGTGTTTCATGTATTGCGAAAAAGTTCCCACAGGTACATTTTCGTCATGAGATCAGATAGCAATATGCACATATCAAGCACCATTTACACTCAAAAATCTTTGATTTTTGAAAATAATCCAAAACTGTTCTAAACTGTTCTATTTTGGCCAGAAGCAACATTTTAAAGTAAAAATAAAAAAATAAAAATAGAAAAAGTCTTAACAATGGATTTGTTTCTTACAAACACGCAGCTTTTTACTTCACATGATGTTAATTGATGGACTGGAGTGGTGTGGATTACTTGTGGATTATTGTGTTGTTTTATCAGCTGTTTGGACTCTGATGGCACCCATTCACTCCAGAGGATATTGGTGAGCATTCATTCATTTATAAAAATCATTTCTGGAATGTACATACCTCCTGGTGTGTCTGTGCTTGTACCTTCTTTAGAGGACAGAGAAGGCCGTCTCTTGAGCTCTATACAAGTCCTGGGATGGTGCTTTTGTGTGGGGGAGACTATGTCCTCAGAGATCATCTCTGATATCTGCACAGTTGTCTCAGAGTCTGTGACCAGCACCATGGCAGAGTCTTTTAAACTAGCAGCGGCCCCTCCTAAACCTGCTCCAGTGGCCTCCGGGCCCTCCACGATTTTGGAGCTGGAACGCGGGACCTGCCCCGCCGCTTGCCCCCCATTGGTCTGCGAGCGTACATTTGTCATAGCGGTCCCCTTTCCAGAATCTGCCCCATGATGGCTGTAGACTTTATACCGGATCATGAGGATGATGATGAAAACGAGGACAGAGGCCACGATGATTCCTCCAATGATGATGATCATAGTGCCGCCCAGGAAATGGCTGCGGAGCGACTGGCACTGGCTGTACTCCGTCTCCGTGACGAATGAGACGCAGCCCACCTGGCGCGTGGCGGTCAGCGAGGTCACACCGTCATCGTAGACAGCCAGAACGCACAGATCGTACTCCCGTCCGGATACGAGGTCTCGCACCAGGAAGTCGTAACTCGTGGAGGGAATCATTCTGCAAGACAGGCAGGGCAGAGTTGAACGTTATCATGTATTCCTCTGATAATACATGAATATAATTAAGATTACACTCAGCCAGCATGTGCATGTATTATCTATGGCCTCATGATCGCTGTAGAGAAATGTATTTAATTATATCATAATTCTGAATATCATGGACATTATGGTAATTATGATTAATTAATTTAATATATAACATACTACAATGTAATTTCTAGTCACTGGAGAACTATTTCCCATCATGAAAAAAGTCCAGGCAAAAATGTAGTCTTTATTATAAGGCTCCATCAACATAACCAATGTCAAAATCAATACACAAGACATTATTGATTTCTACCGAAATTTACAACTTGAATACGGTGTGCTGTCAGTGCAATAAAGTCTATGGGGGAAGTGTTAATATATAAACAGTATATTATTATTTATTTTTATTTTTTTAGTTATGTTACAGTAGAAAATATAATTTTGATACCTATATTAGTACAAATATAAATATTTGTATATTTTAAATCAATAATTTTTATTTGTTTACACTTTTATCACATTTTTATATTTCAAAAATAATGTTTTAAATTAAAATGTTTATTATTATTATTATTATATAAATATGAATACAATATATATATATATATATATATATATATATATATATATATATATATATATATATATATATTTTTATTTTTATTTATTTATTTTTTTAATTGTAGCACTTTTTTATTTAAGATTACACTCAGCCAGCATGTGCATCTGAATATCATGGACATTATGTTAATTCTGATTAATTAATTTAGTATATAACATACTAAAATGTAATTTCTAGTAATTGGAGAACTGTTAGATACCTAATAAAATACATAATACATAAAATATATAATAAAATATTTTGAATTATTATTATTATTATTATTATTATTATTATTATTATTATTATTATTATTATTATTATTAGGATCAAATTAATATGAATATATCTATATTTATTTATCGTATTTTATTTATTGAAACATTTTTTATTGTAGCACAATTTTATCAGGCACTGCCCTAAGATCACAAGAAATTGTTTATTGTTTACAATTTTTTTTATTGTGTAATTACTGGGGCAATAAGAGAAATACACTATTTTGAGACATAAATTTATCTGACTGCACCTTCATCTACTTGTTACGTTCTACTCTCCAAGTTTACAATGATCAAAAGACTATATTTAGTATGCAACATTATCCTAAGGGTTGACAATGAGGAAGAAGTGATTTTCCTTTAGGCAAATGGTGGAAGATCTTGCGGCAATTAAAGCTGCATTAACTATTCTATTGCTTCAAATGACCATTAGAAAAATCATTAAAGTTCATTAAGGGCAACTGAAAATTGACCATTTGTCAAAGCTAACACTTTTGTGAATCCCTCGACTACAATGATGAAAGAGATTTTCCAGAACTATGGTTCTCATAATGCAGAACTCATCACTCATAAGCTTCAGTTCAGAAAAAGCCTGGCGCTTGTTAATCTGTCCATATTCCACTCTTTAATACTGAACATAATAACCCCACGTATCATGACGAAGCATCACACAGACTATCCATTACTTCAAGCAGTGTTAATCTCAGTGAAAATGCATAGATATTAACATCTGTATACACTGTATTTTTACATTTAATGTGCAATGAATAAAAAGTGTATTAAGAGATATTTTAGTATTAAAAGTATAGTCTTATGGCAGATTACTTAGGATTGGGTTAGGGTTACAGTACCACTCACTAAAAGAAAATAATACTGGAAATCTGCTGCTCCTGCTAAAAAAAAAAAAAAAAAAAAAAGTTTTGAACTCAGAGATGTTTTGATTGAGCAAGCGTGCAAAATTTGAACTGTAGAACTGGAGAGCAGAAAAAATATCCCGCCTTTAAGTCCACGGAGGTTACTGGAAAGTCAGGCTGAAAGATGTTTTTTGCTTCCATACCTTTTTCATTAAAATATGCTGGTGTTACACACATGGGTCATGCAGTAAAGCAAACCTCATGTTTTTTTTTTTTGTTTTTTTCAAACCTCTATGCTGTTATATTTTTATCTCTGGAACACAAAAGCAAATGTTGCACCGTTCCTGCCATAAAAGCTCCAAACAAGCCAAAAAAACATCATAAAATGGTCCATATACACTATATTCCAAGTCATACAATAGCTTTATGAGAGAAAAAGACTGAAAATTCAAGTCAAGTTCAGAACATTCTGTGGTGCTTTTATGGTGTCTTTTTTGGAGCTTAACAGACCTGGTCATTATATTCTGTCAGTGTTTGGTGTTGCGAAACACTTATCAGTTTGTGTTCTATGGAAAAAAATAACAGTGTATCAGAATAACATGAAGATGAATAAATAACAGAATTTGTCATGTTTGGGTGAACTATCACTTTAAAGCCTATGTCAGATTTCATTAAAAAGAAATAAATTGAGAACTCTCTTCATCATGTTACAATGCGGCAAAAGAGACGGTTGCAACTTCTGGTTATTGATTTTAAAACCATCTTTGAAGTGTTCTCATTTGCGTCCTGCCTTCTGTTCATTCAACAAGAAACAACATCTTTTTTTATTTTTTGATATTTTTTTTTTTTCCCCCGCTGAAGATGACATGCGTCAGATCCCTCTGCACTTTAATTCATTACTCAAACACACTTCACACACGCTTGCTTCATTTGCATGCCGTCGAGGGCCTTTCCTTTCTGTATGATATTAGGGCCACCAGTGAAGTCTGGAGTTATTACAGAGGTATTCCAGGCCATCAAAGACCCTCGAAAAAATAGCTTTCAGGAGAAAAGAGCTGCTAATAAAGAAACACAAAGATAATACAATAGAGGACTTTGTGCAGCTGCGGCACAATAAAAACGTTCAAATTAAAAGACCCATAATTTAGTGAACAACTGAGAAATCCTTTTCTCTCTGGTGCCACACAAATCAAAGCCGGTCTCCATTTTTGCAGTGCAGTTTATTGTTGTCATATTCGATTCTATTGAATTCTCAACACGACTTGTCTGGAAATGAAGAAAAACAGTATTGATCGCAGTTTAGCGCTAAACGGCGACTCTAAGTTTGAGTTTTAAAACACACCTTGCTTATGAAGTGTCTTCTTCCTAATGCTGAAACACGCATTTCAAAAGAAGTTATTAAAATAATGCCCTTGATAGAACTATGTCCTCCAATCCAACAGCAATAAAACACTGCGGTATGTATGCTGCAATCTAAATAACACGGATGCTAAGCTTGCTAACACTGTTAGTGCACACCTGCCACAAACCAGTCAGTCATTTAATAACTTCACCGAAAAGAAAATACAAGAAAACGATGCTCTCAAAGAGAAATCACACCAATATGCTGTAGGGAAAAAGCTATTTGTTTTATTGCCGAAGCGAAACATTATTATAAAAAATTGAACCTTAAGCAAAGTAATGTCTATAGATGCTAGCAAGGAAGCTTCTTGCTTGTCATGAGCTTCCAGACAAATGATGCACAAAATACTACTTATTTATAATCACACTGCTTTTTATAGCAGTTTGAGCTGAAAAAAATACTGAACAAAATATGCTGGAAACCTCTTTTTCAATTCAGCCTTTAGCAGGATATGCTTTTATGAGGGAATAATGAAGCGAGCATACAATACCACAACACAAATGGTAGCCTTAGTGATGATTTTTAGGGTTGGTTATCAATACAGATTTCCCAATTCTGGTTCATTTGAAAACATTTTTGGATACAACATGAATTTAGTATTCTCTCTCTTCTCTGCTGAAGCTGTAAATTAAACGGCTGTGTTTCAAATGGATCCAAACTGGTAACTCATCTTTTAATGAGTCATTTGTTTCAGGAATCTAGCTAGTACAGGTAGGTTTTTGAATCATTAAAGAGAACTGGGTCATATGAATCAGGCTACTCTAATCATGCTGCATGTTTTTGATTCACTAAAAGAACCACCTCATTAAAGAGTCATTTGCTTGTGAATCAGACTACTTACACTGATTGTTCTCTCTGATTTTGATTCACTAAAAGAGCCATCTCATAAGAGTCATAGAACCATCTCATAAGAGTCATTTGTATGTGAATCAGACTACATACACTGATTGTGCTCTCTGTTTTTGATTTACTAAAAGAACCATCTGATAAGAGTCCTTTATTCGTGAATCAGACTACACTGATTGTGCTCTGTGTTTTTGATTCACTAAAAGAACCATCTCATATGAGTCATTTGTTTGTGAATCAGACTGCATACAATGATTGTGCTCTGTGTTTTAGATTCACTAAAATAGTCATCTCATAAGAGTCATTTGTTTGTACACAGCATTGGTCGTGCAGTGTGTTTTTGATTCATTAAAAAGACCCACAAGAGTCAGTTTTTGCTTTAGGATTTGGGATACTCTGGTCAAGCTGCATGCATTTGATTCACTAACTGACTCTTGTTTGTGGACATCACACTGTTTGTGCTGATTTGTTTCAGGAATCGGGCTATTCTGGTCAAGCTTCATGGTTTTATTCACTAAAAAGAAACTAAGAGTCACTGTTTGTAAATCAGACTACATCACATTGGTCACACTGCAGGTTTTTGATCCACTCAAAATAATTAACTCATATAAATCATTTAATTGTGAATCGTATTACATCACATTTGTGATACATGTTTTTGATTCATTAAAAATAATCAACTCCCAAGAGTCATTTGTTTTAAAAATCAGGCAGCACTGGGGTCTGTTTCATAAAACAAGTTAGCCAGGTAAGCCAAATAAGCCAGGTTTATTTCAGTTAGTCTGACTATTGTCAGTTGATTTGGGTCAAAATAAGTCAGACTAACTGAAATAAGCCTGGCTTATTTGGTAAACTTGTTTTATGAAACAGGCCCCTGGTCACACTGTTTCTGTTTCTGATTCACCAAAAAAAAAAAAAAAAAAAAAAAAAAAATAGATAAATAAATAAATAATAATAATTAATTAATTTGTTTCGGGATTTGGGCTACTCTGTTTGCACTGTATGTTTTGGATTCATTAAAAAGAATTGACTCAAACAATTTGATTGTGAATCAGACTACATCACATTTTTTTTTTTTTTTAATTCAATAAAAATAAACAGCTACTATGACTCATTTGTTTCAGGATTTGGGCTATGTTTTTGATTCATTAAAGAGAAATTGCATGGCTTTATGCATTATATGTCAATATGTGTTCTAGTACTCAATCAAATGGAACATAATATTTTCATTTCGCCTGACATTTCAAGTCTGTTTCAAAGGTTTCTAGGAATTTCAGCATGAATTGTGTGCCATATTTATAACCTACATGGAAGCAGAGAATACTTCATAGATACAAACCAAGTTAGTCATCACACAGAATGTTTGTATATTTTTTAAGTGCCATGAGTATCCAAAAAAAGAATGCTTTTTCATCCTCTAGAGACTAAACGAAATTAAAAAAAAAAAAAAAAAAAAAAAAAATGCCACATGCACATATACCAAGATCTCATGCCGCCCTATGTTCTAGCGTAAAATCCCATCTGTGCTCTTGAACTGTGTAACACAACAATCACACCCGCTCTACAGTAGAGGTAGTGACCCAAAAAATTGACAACACTGCACACATTGCAGATTTTTCCTGTACGGGAGCAGCTTTGCCATACGTTAGCATCCACTAAGCTTATTTATTGGTAAAATTATCAGTGCTGTAGTCTCCTGCGTACCTGACCGGTTTGTTAACAAGGGTGCACTGGGGGAGCATCGCTGAGCTCAGTCTTTCTGTACGTGAGAGCAGAATCCTGCCACAGCAAGATTGGCTCTCGCAGGTTATGATCTCAGTGCTGCTCAGTTTCAGGGGCCAATTTATTACACCAATTTATCTCATATCAGGCTCAGGCTAAAAGCACGCCTGTTTAACTAGCCATTGAAAAGCTATTTGTTACAAAATGTATTGTTCTTATTGCATCAATAACAATCAAGCTCTTAAAAGGATACCTAGAGTCAGTTGCCTGGTCAAACACACCAGTGTTGGGGAAACAACTTTTTTTTTTTTTTTTTTTTTTTTAAGCTATAAGCTAGTCATAAAAGTAATTACGTAGTCAAGCTAATATTTTGGAATGTAGTTAGTTACTCTACATGCTACTAACAAAAACTATTCAAATATTTCATGTAAAATACCAAATCCATAAATTTAATTTAGTATTATAATATTAAATTTAAACTAAAATTGCACTAAATATATCAATTTTCCTAATTTTTATACATCACAATTAAAAACAGTAACAAATCAAAAATTTGTGACATTTAATTTAATATTTTGTTATAAAAAGATCTACAATGCCACACAGGGACTATTCTCCAAAAGAACAAGCTCATAAGAGTCATTTGTTTTGGAATCGGACTACTATGTGTCATGAATCTGGTCCATGGACTTTCATTTGTTCGCCACCAAAGGTTGCTCAGTCATCACATTGACTCTCACACCACACAGACTGTCACACATTACCCAGGACTTCATTTCCCAGCAGCCATTTCCCTAATCACACGCTCACACCTGAGACACATTGCACAATCACACACACACTACATAAGCCATGGACTTTCTCAGTTACACTGCCGTGTATTGATCTGCGTATAGCACTCCCCTAGCGCTAGCTGCCTTACCATGCCATTCCGTGTTTCCCTAGTCCGAGTCTGCCAATCCGTGTAACCTTAGTCTTTATATTGCCTTGCCTGTTTTGTCGTGTTCTGACCCTAGCCTGATGTTTCCTGGATTTACCCCTTTGCCTAGTTGTTCAGACTCTGTTTGCCCCGCCTGGATTATTGCTGTGTACCTGGATTATCTCTCTTTGCCTCGCCCTGTTGGATACTGTTCGCCCATCGAAGACCCACGCTTGTCCTAGGAATACTCTTTGTCTTGCCTGTGTTATACCTGTTTGCCACAGTCCGACCCTGCCTGTGTTTTGACCATGTTTCATAATAAAAGCCTGCAGATGGATCCGCATGCCTCACGTCTCATTGTTCCCATTACACTATGGTTGAGCTGCATGTTTTCATTTACTAAAAAGAAATGCCTCAAAAGAGTCATTTGTTTGTGAATCAGACTACATCACATTGGTTGTGCTGTATGTTTTTAAAAAGTCATTTGTATGTGAATCTGAGTGCTCTGGTCATGCTGCATGTTTTGATTTGCTATAAAGAAATGACTCATAAGAGTCATTTGTTTGTGAATCACAATTCACCACATGGGCAGTGCTGTATGGTTTTGAATCACTACAACGAACTGATTCACAAGATTCCTTTCAGGAATCAGGATACTTGGGTCATGCATCACATTTATGATTCACTAAAAGAAGCTACCTCACGAGAATATTTTGTTTGTTTTGTGTTTTGTGTTTTTTTTTAATTTTTACATTTATATATATATATATATATATATATATATATATATATATATATATATATATATATATATATTTTGTGAATCAGACTAAACCACATTGGTCATGCTGTATGTTATCGGTAACACTTTTGAATAGAGAACACATTCACTATTAACTAAGAGTTTTCCTTCAATAAACTTCTAACTTGTTGTAAAGTTAAGGTATGGGGTCGGATTAAGGGATCTAAAATTAGTCATGCAGAATAACGCACTAATATGTGCTTTATAAGTACTAATAAACAGCCAAATATGCTGGCAAAATGCATGCTAATAGTAAGCAAATAGTTAATAGTGAGAATAGGTCCTAAAAAGAAAGTGGTACCAATTAATATGTTTTACATTCATTCAAAACAAACTAACTATTTTACACAATGGATTTTTACTGAATAAACCATTTTTTTTTTTTTAACATGATCTTTTACATTTAAACAAATATTCAGAATCCTTTTCTGCTTAAATACTTCTCTAGATCAACTCTTTGCTCATGCAGTGAAAATCAGGGGTAATGTACAGTATGTACTTATCTAAATGTGTTCATTATAATGGACTTATTCTATTAAGGTAAAACAGGAACCTTATTAACACTGTTTGTAATTGTAACATGCACTGTTAACAACTTGTTAAAGAGATAAAGATTATAGACTGCTGAATTAACTAAGATATGTTTCAGTTTGACTGGTGGATTGATTAAGGTGTCCACTTGTCTGAATTAAGTCCGACTTAAATGTCACAGGTTACACTGCATAGTATCTATGTGCCAGCTGATATCTGATTCAGACTGTGGAAACACACAGAGACATCTAGACAGACACACAGTACAATCTTTTGCCCAGCATAAAGACCTTAAACTCAGCTGGATGTAATAATATTTAATTTAAAGTCCAGATAAAACAGCATTCACAATCCATTTTAATTTTAAAAGATGGCATATATCTTAAATTGATTGGATTATGAAATATGAGTGTTAAAAACCAGAAACCCTTCTGAAACATCTTCGACACCCACATTTGAGGAGGCATTTGTCCAGAAGGTGGAGGCTGAAGGTCAAGTTTACCCTTGAGAGCATCTTGACATATTCCAATGGTGACGCTTCTTTAAAAAAAAAATCTGTTATTATGGCTATTATTACTTTAACCTTTATTACATGAAGGTTAACCAGCATTAAATTACTTCTGTAGATTATTCGCACAGTCTTAGAAAGGCCACATTACCTACAACATCATCTTAAAACATTAAGATGTAAATAAAAAATAAATAAATAAATAAATAAAAATCATAAATTGTCATACGAAGCCACTTATTATTTATTATTTATTTAAAGTTTTACTTGTCTGCAACCGGTCAGGTACAATAATATAATATTATTTTTTAATTATCTTCATTTGAGGGCTTTTCTCTGCAAATTTTGACATGCACGATTGTTTGTGATTAATTTATTTTAATTAATTACAAGATATAATGATTATTTAATGAAACTAATAGACCTAGTTATTGCATTATGATGAAAGCATATGAGGACAAAAAAAATACTGATTTCTTTGTTTTCCCCTTGGAAATGATGTCCTTTGATGTACACAATAAGACTAGGAATATGTATTTTAAAATTGACTTTAAAATCTTAAAATCTTAAATTTCAAGATTATTATTATTATTATTATTATTATTATTATTATTATTATTTATTTATTTATTTATTTATTAGTTTTGAAGGATTATGCTCACCAAGGCTGCATTCATCAACAAAGTTAAAAATAGTATTATTGTGAAGTATTATTAGATTACAGTTTACAGTTTTCTATTTGAATATATTTTAAAAAGTAAGTTATTCCTGTGACCATAAAGCTGAATTTTCAACATCATTACTTCAGTCTTAAGTGTCATATTATCTTTCAGAAATTATTCTAATATGCTGATTTGGTGCTCAAGAAACATTTCTTTTATCGATGTTGAAAACAGCTGTGCAGCTTAATATTTATTTATTTATTTTTTGTGGGAACTGATACATTTTTTTTTAGGATTCTTCAGTGAATAGAAAGTTCAAATGAACAGCATTTTTTGAAACTTCCAATAACATTAAAGTCTTTACTGTCACTTTTGATTAATTTAACACACAAAATCTTACTGACCCCAAAACACTTTTCTGTCAGTGTGATAAAAAGTTGGAGGACAGCAAAAGTCAAACCATACTATGAAACTTGTATATGAGCTGTACTTCATCAGAGATATTCATAAGCAGTTGATGTTGGCTTGTCACACGGCTGGCAGTCCTGTGGAGAAGGGGGGGATGGAAGGAAGGAGGGAAGGATAGGGGTTTGGCCCATTCTTCATTCCCAGAAGAAAGCCAAGGAGAGCATGAGCCTCAGGCAACTCAAGATGTTCTCTATCTCCCTTCCCAGCTCCTCCTATGTAGAGCAGGTCTGTTTCCAGTTTGCATGTGACAGGGAGAGTCACAATGCATTTGCAAGTCTCACATTCCCAGAAAATCCCTTGGAGCCGAGTGATGTACAAATACGACTTTCAAAAGATGAAGATATCCAGAGAGCCGCTTGGTAATGAATTCTCCAGGCTTCACCCCGTTTCATGATACTTCATTACCATTGGCTTCCTATTTGAATTGCATGATATTAATTGTATGCAGTTGCATAACAGCTTCCTCATTACAAACGCATTCTAACATCGAGCCACTGCCCTCCGTCCCAAATGCACATTACACAACGGCGAGGCTGTGCGTGTCTGCGTCTACCTCGTGCACTGTGCCAGGACTTGCATTATTGATGTGCGGTGAGTTTCTAAAGAGCTTTGCAGAGGTTAGCCGGTGGGTGGCAAATGCAACCCCGTCTCCAAGCCCTCAATGTCCCTCTTCTTCTGCACTGGGACACCAAGCATAATCGGGCCTAAAATATTCCCTTATCTCTTATTCATAAGTTCACTTCCGAGGTCTGTACCTAGCAAACATGATTTCAATAATAGCGGTTTATTCTTTGGGTTGGAGGTCCCTTGAATACGTATCCTTGTGCTTTGAAAGATGTCTATTAACCGGAATAGCCTGAGAAATGGGCTAATATGAAAAGCACAGCTCCTCTTACCTACTTTTGTTAAAAAGAAATGTGCTTAACTGTATCGAATGTGCATTTGTAGTTTACTTTAAAAACCATATACTTGTAAACAAGGAACTTTACAAGGAAAAGTTCACCCAAAATGGACAATTTGCTGAAAATGTACTCATCCTCAGGCCATCCAAGATGTAGATTTTTATTTTTATTTATTTATTTATTCATTTATTTATTTTTTGATGTAGAGTTTCTTGATTAGAACACATTTGGAGAAATTTAGTATGGCATCACTTGGTTTACTTTTGGATTATCGTGATGTTTTTATCAGCTGTGTAAACTCTCATTCTGACGGCACACATTCAGTGCCGAGGATCCACTGGTGAGCAAATGATATAATGCTATATTTCTCCAAATCTTTTCCGATGAAGAAAGAAACTCATCTACTGTATATCTTGGGTGGCCGGAGGGTGAGTAAATTCTCAATAAAGTTTAATTAAATTTTTTATTCCTTTAAGTATACACTGCTGTTCAAAAGATTGGGATCAAAAGTTTGGGATTTATATATATATATATATATATATAATTTTTTTTTTTTTTTTTTTGAATCTGTGATACTTTTTCCTTTGATTCTTTGATGAATAAAAAGTAAAAAAAAAGAACAGCATTTATTCAAAATATAAATCTTCTCTACCACTATAAATCTTTACTGTCATCTTTCCACTTAACATCCTTTCTGAATAAAAATATTTATTTCTTTAAAAAATAATAATAAAACTAGAAAAATTACTAACCCCAAAATTTAGTGTATATATTGTAAAAAAAAAAAAAAAAAAAAAAAAAAAAATCTATTTTGTATAAACACTGTTCTTTTAACTTTTTATTTATCTAAGAATCCCGAAAAAAGTATCACAGGTCCCAAAAAATATATTTCCAACATTGATGATAAATCAGCATATTAAAATTATTTCTGAATGATCACGTGACACTGAAGACTGAATTAATGATCCTGAAAATTCAGCTTTGCTTCACGGGTATAAATTATATTTTAAAATATATTAAAATAGAAAATTGTTATTTTATATTGAAATACTATTTCACAAAATTAGTTTTTTTTTGTTTTTGTTTTTGTTTTTTTTTCTGTATTTTTGATCAAATAAATGCAGCCTTGATGGGCATAAGAAACATCTTTAAAAAAAACATTTAAAAAAATCTTACTGATCCTAAATTTTTGAACGACACTGTACATTCTTTTAAAGTATATTATGTCCTAAAAAAAAAAAAAAAAAGGTATGCTGACATCTACCTCTTTTTCACAAGTGCACAAACCCAAGACCTGCAAACATTGAAAAAGTCATTGTTGGTGGGAATGTAAAGCCTTGTTAATAATTAATGCAATACATTTCCACTTTGCTGAGACACTCCCTTGCTTGTAAAAAGACACCGCTACTTCACTCTCAGCTGCTGCTGAATGAATGGCTTGTGTTGGTTTTAGCAGGAAGCTGAATGGCCGCACAGTGAACTGTGAAATGTCTGCAGCATGTGTGTGCAAATCCATGCATAAACAAGCAAACACAAGACTGTCCTTGAGAATTCCCATTTACAGTCATGTAACTTGTTATCGAGATTGAGATGAACTCAACCTTCCAATTAAATATGGATTATAATGTTGGATGTTCTTGAATTAGAGGGTTTACAGGTTGCATTTGCTTAGAAAACATGCATTTATACATGAATTTATTGGCACACATTTTCCCACGCTTAGTCTACATCATTTCCATACTGAGATCTGGGGATATAAAAATATTTTACAAAATGCATTTTTAGAGCGAGTTCACATGTGCACTTAAAGGAACAGTTTGCCCCCAAAAAAAGTATTTGGAGAGTGATTTGCAGGGAGGGTGGGATCTTATTCTTTCAAACCTAGCTTGCTATTGCTAGCTTTTCCAAAATCGCCTACACTATCTTTAATATGCTGTATGAAAACATACATTTATGATAACATTTAATGGTTATGTACAGTACAACGTAGCTATAAGTTATAACAGTTGATCTGCCTTTACATTTTTCCATCAAAACATCATAATTATAAAGTGGTGCTACCTCAGAATGACTCTGTATAGTAACTTAAAAACATTTAAAAACATAAGACAAATTTCTCTCCATAAATGCCTTTTTTATTATTTGGTGGTAGTGTTGAAACATAAAAGCTCAGTTATATCTAAAATATAAGACTTTATTTGCATTCAGCGGTATACATACAGTTCTATTTGTGGCAAACCGTGACACTAGCTCACCTCAGTGAATAGAAGTGTTAAACTGTTCTTTCTTTCCAGTCATCTGAATAAGAACAACTAATTAGGAAAAACGAAGACTGCTTGTTTCCTGCAGGTAAACTGTGGCTTGTGTGACATCAGTCTAACAGTCGGCCTGAAGTCAAATAATCACAGCAAATGAAGGTGTAACAACAGCCCATGCTCAGAGAGATGTCTGATTGGAGAATGATTACATTCAGTCACAGAGAATATCTCTATATTGACATGAGAATGTGGCTGAAATTGCATTTAGGCGTGCCAGTCAGTAAGGAGGTGGATACATGTCAATGCTTTCCTGTGAGGAATATCAATTGCGTCCTCACATGGCCCACTATCCTCTGGGTTCTGCCCACGCTGGTGTGAGTTTGGCCCGTCTCTGAGCTAATGTGCTGTAGTGAGCTGGGCCTAATAAAGCATGGCGAAATGGGAGTCGACAGACCCAAGATGTCATCAACGAGTGGGCCAAGAAAATGAGAAGCGCTGAATTCTGCTGTATTAATCTGGCGAGCCTCAAAACTAAACTGCCACATTTGAGTCTGTTTAACTGTCTGTTTAATTTTGTAAATGCTCCTGCAAGATGAACAGATAAACTGTTTCATGCATCTTGGCAGAGGCATTTACAATCTTTTGTAGAATGATTATGACAACAATATAACACATCTACAGCCATAAGTAATCATGTCTAGTGTCACGCAAGATAATATATATATATATATATATATATATATATATATATATATATATATATATATATATATATATATATATATATATACACACACATACATTGCACAGCATAAATGAGTACACCCCCTCTAAAATTTAACAAATTCAGCAATTACTATTTACTTAGATGGCATGTTAGGGTTCTTTGGAGATATAATGTTCCATCAAGCCTGCTTGATCAATTACCAAAGAAGAATGTCAAAATTATTCAGCAAAATAAAATTTTCTTATCAAAGTGATAAAATGTTGTGCTGCAAAAATGAGCACACCAGGTTTAAGGTTATTTTTGATCAACAGGTAAGTATATTGAACCAAAACTTTTAAAGACAAGTAATTTCCTGACAATTAAAAGTGTTATATAGCCCACTTAATGATGTCAGCAGTGGAACCACTTGGGAGAGAACTGACAGATGACTTATTTCTTAGCATAAAAGAGGACAATGGTACAAGAGGAATACCAAATTATTGTTTTAAGTGTGAAAATATAGCAGAAATAGCACCAACATTCAAAAACAATAGACTTGTGACAAGGCTCCTGAAATAATCAGATCTTCACTTTAAGTTTTCATTTAGTGATGAGTGAGTTTTTGCTAGAAAAAGAGCAGGAGAAATAACATGCAAGTGTCTCAGAGCCGGCAAAAGCTATGAAAAGAGTGACACTTTATCTCACAGAGTATGACGCAGCCTGCAGAAGTGACGTGCATGGTTGTTGTCACCACTAGAATTACCTACTGTAGCCAAAGCAAAATAAACTCATATAACCTCTTCCAAGGCCCATATTTACAAAACAGAGACTTCTGGGAATCCATACTCTGGTCTCAAGAGACCAAGTCAATCATTTCGGATCCAAAAGCATCCAAATGTTCTGGTGTTGCTAGAGGAGGAGTACAGTGAGAAGTGCTTGGTACCCACAGTGATGTTCAGTAGTAGTAAAGCTGTTATATAGGGATGAGTGAGTGCTGAAGGTGAGAGGGAGTTGTGCTTTATCAATGCTGTCATGAATTGACACACTAAAAGATGCTACCCTCCCCTCATTCCCTGCATTGTTGGGCATTTTTTCAGCATGACAATGAAGATATTCATTCTGCCAAGGTGAAAATCCTTCAGTGGACATGTATTTCACTCAATCTTAACGCTCTTGAGCAGCTATGGGGGATTCTGTAGAGACAAGCTGAGCAAAATTCCCCATTAAAGACCAGAGCATTTAAGGAGGTCGTCCTCCAGGAGTTAAACAGGACTGATGTGAAAATTTGTCATGAACTTGTACACTCAGTGCCAAGAGGGTCAGAGCAGTATTGGTGTTTGGTAAAGTGTCATTGGTGTTTGGTAAAGAGTTTTTGGCTCAAGGTCTGCATTTAAAGTCACACCAGAGGTGTTCAGTTTGGATTAGGACTTGGCTTTCTGCAGACCAGTCAAGTTCTTCCACACTGACTAAGTCAATCATTTCTTTTGAACCTTGCCTTATACACAGAGGCAGTGTCATGTTAGAATAGAAAATGGTCCTGTCCAAACTGTTGCTTTAAAATTAGAAGCACACAATTCCCTAGAATATCATTATATGCTTAAACATTAAGATTTGTAGTCATGTAATTTACTAAAGTAGTCAAACCTGTTCATTAGAAGGGGGTGACCCAATACTTTTGGCAATATAGTGTGTGTGTATATATATATATATATATATATATATATATATATATATATATATATATATATATATATATATATATATATATATAAACTGTTTAAACTCTAAAATAGTTAAACTGTATTGATTTCTTCTTTAAAGTTTGTTCTAAAGTATATATGTGTTCATTATATTGTAAAAGTAAAAATTTAATTAAAAATTAATAAATATACATCATTACATATTATATACATATATCAGATAGATAGATTATACATTACATTAGATAAATTAGATTAGATAGAAAAATTTAAAAAGTAAAACATTTAATTTATAAATTAAATTAATACTGAAGCCCTGAAACTGGCAAGAGCAGCTTCCAAATCCTCAGTACTCATCTTGCTGGATCTGTCTGCTGCTTTTGACACAGCTAACCACCAGGTCCTCTTGTCCACCCTCATGAAGATGGGAATCTCAGGAACCGCACTTCTGTGGTTCAAGTCTTACCTCTAAGGTAGGTCCTTCAGGGTGTTTTGGAGGGGTGAGGTTTCTAAGACACAGCTTCTTGCTACTGGGGTTCCTTAGGGCTCAGTGCTTGGACCACTTCTCTTCTCCATCTACATGTCATCATTGGGATCTGTCATTCAGAAACATGGCTTTTCCTATCATTGCTATGCTGATGACACTCAGCTCTACTTCTCATTCCAACCAGGTGATCCGACACGTTGCAGCCTGTTTGACTGACATTTCTGGCTGGATGAATGACCATCACCTGCATCTCAGCCTTGCTAAGATAGAACTGCTTGTGGTCTCAGCCAACCCAGCACTTCATCGTAACTTCTCTATACAGCTAGGTTTGTCAACCATAACTCCTTCCAAGACAGTCAGCAACCTTGGAGTTGTGATTGATGATCAGTTAAGTTTCACAGACCATAGTGCTAGAACGACCCAGTCCTGCAGATTTGCTATATACAGCAGATTAGACCCTTCCTATCAGAGCAGGCCACACAACTCCTTGTCCAAGTTCTTGTTCTATCCAGACTGGACTATTCTAATGCTCCTTCCGGCATGTACTTTCAAGCCTCTGCAACTGATCCAGAATGCCCATATTACGAAGAAAGGCCACAATACACCTCTCTCCATCAGTTTGCACAGTCTGCCAATAGCTGTTCAAGGTAATATTCAAATTCAAGGTACTGATGTTTGCCTACAAGACAACCACTGACTCTGCACCAATTTAACTAAACTTGTTTGTTCAAACTTATGCGCCCTCCAGAGGCTAGCGCTCTGCAAATCAAAATCCCAAAGAGGCACAAAATCACTCTCACAAACCTTTTCCTAGACTGTTCCTAGCTGGTGGAACGACCTGCCTATCTCAATTCAAGCAGCTATTTAGCCATTTTCAAAAAAAACGTCTAAAGACACATCTTTTTTTGTCAGCACCTGACCAAATAATACTAGCACTTACTTATTCTATTCTATTCTATTCTATTCTATTCTATTCTATTCTATTCTATTTGTTTTTTTCTAATAATGACACAATTGTTTCAACCTCATACATTACTACAAAATATACATATATAAGCATATATAATAAATAAAAAATAAAATAGAGAAGAAATATATGTATTGTTATATACTGAATATATACGTTTATTGATGTATATCATATAAATCTTATATCCTCAAATGTAACCTCATTCCAACATTACCCAGAATGCAAACAAAACCTCACCAGAGGGCTAAGCTTCCAATTGAGGTTTCCTCTTATTTCATAAAACGTATTTAAATCCCACGTAACCGCCTTGATTGAATATTAGTGGTTCATATTTACTGTATTTCACATCTCAGCACTGGAATCTAATAGGTCTTCCTATTTTCCTATCAGCCATGGACATTTGAGCTGGTCTTAATTGTAAGAAACACAAAATTGGAAAATATACCAGAAGCAACAGAAGCAGAAAGCTCAGAGAACACGGGGAGCCACACCGCAGCATCTCATCTTTCCATGTAAATGCCGTGGGCGACCAGGCCACGCTGGGAAAGATGCATTCCCGCAATTAAATCGGTACAAGCTTAAACTGTCCTGCCGACTCCTTGCTGCATTTCTGAATGCTATCTCGCGCTCAGCCAGAGGACGAAATGGTTTGCGGTAACTGCCTGACAGACTGGAGGGGGGGAGGACTGAATTGTGTTTCACAATGTCGGCTAAACAGCTTCCAATGCCAGTGTTATGGATAGATAGGGCTTTTTGTAGCAAAGCCACTGTCCGACAATCAACTCGTTAAGTTTCACAGTATGGTTTTTCAACTGGCAGACCTTGTGTAGGCCTCAGGTGGGCAGCGCAGGACGCTTTACCATTTTATAGTTATATCTGCCACAGCAATAGCTATAATTTTACACAGAATAGTGAAAATAAACGGCCTATTGGATTCAGGTCAAGATTAAACGCTCAACAAACTAGGCTCATTCGCAAACTGCCCAGATAATCCATCAGTTCCAGTACAAAAGAAGATCCCCAGTCACCTTGAATATTTCTATGTGAATGTCCTCAAAATAAACTCACTCTTCTTCAGAGTGCTGAAGGCTTTTCTTTCACCACATCTTCATAAAAAAAGAAGTGGAGAAGATTTGCTGGCCAAAGTTGCACAATAAACAAAAAACTGAGATAAAAAAAGAAAAATAGTGTGAGAGAGTGAACAGAGAGCAAAAATCCGGTTCAACAGAAGAGCATGGCCTCATAAACCTCTCCTCTTTCCTTCTAAGGATCGTCTGATTTGATAAACGGGGAAAAATATGGTGGTGCTAGTCACTTCTTCAAATCTGCCTGGTTTCACTGTAAGCACAGGGACTTTAAGTAGCTCTAGGAGGAGATGGCCTGCCTCAGAAAATGCCTTTATTGCATTAAAGTGAAACCTCAGTCGCACATGCTAGCTAAAGGGCTTTGCTGTTTAGCTTACGGGAGGGGGTGTGCTTACATTACAACAGATGCATTTCGGCCTACATAGTGCTCTTTTGATCGTTGAGCTTCAATATGAATTTGAAAGCTTTGATATCGAGACCCCCGTGACGCAACCTTGTTTATTTATGAAAAATTGTGTTTGAAATGGACCACTCAAGCAAATTTGTTTACCCTTTATGTTGTTAAAATTCATTTTATGTTTTTTGTTTGAGGTCCCGGACCCCATATAATGGTCATTTTGAAACTAACCTGTTATTTTGCCTTCAGATTCCTTTTAGATGTTCATGTGACCTAGTCAAAGCCAGATGGATTTTACTGAAGCTGTATCCTTCAATTTTACCACAAGACCATTAGAAAGGTAATTGCTAGGGCTGCACTATTTGGAGGTTTGGTTTTTCCTAATAAAAACAGTGAATATAATTTAAAATATGATTTAAAATGTTATTGAATAATAATAATAATAATAATTTTTTAACTTTAGGTTTGTTGTGGTTGTTTGTAGTACTGCACGATTGGGCCAAATCGTTTGTATTTCTGTAATACTACTACTACTACTACTACTACTACTAATAAAACAATATAAGAGATGTTACTATTATAACATTTTACTAAAACTAATAAAAATAGCAAATCATATTTTTATTATAAATATAAATAGCAAAATGTTGTAATTGTAATATCTTTTATTATTATTATTATTATTATTATTATTATTATTATTATTATTATTATTATTATTATTATTATTATTATTATTTAAGCTAATATTTCATGGTAAAATAGAATAATATTTATTATTTTGCTTTATAATAATAATAATAATAATAATAGAACAAAATAAGAGATATCACTATTATATAATAGCAATAGCAAATTATTATCATTTGTAGTAGTAGTAGTAGTAGTAGTATTTAAACTATTAAGCATAATAATAATAATAATAATAATAATAATAGAACAAAATAAGGATACATCACTAGTATATCATTTTACTACTACTAATAAAAATAGCAAATTATTATTATTATTATTATTATTATTATTATTATTATTATTATTATTATTATTATTATTATTATTATTATTATTGGGCCAAGATGATTACACTGAAAACACTGGATAAAGTGTTGGGTTCAGTTTTGACAGCAAGAACACATTTTAGAAATATACAATGAAGCTATCTAAGTAAACAAAGACAAAAAAAAAAAAAAAAAGTTATGTTTTTCAGGAAGGTTAAATTGAAATTTGATTTATGATTTAAAAATGGCAAACATAACATAAGGGTTAAAATATATTCTCTCATAACACAGCACACCCAATATCTAGACAGAAATCCCCAGTGTCGCAGCTTACTAATACATGCTAATTACACCCCCACAAGGAAAATTAATTTTATGCTTCATTTAGAACAACTGTGGTATAGAGGATGAAAAAGACATGAAAAACGAAGGAAAGGCATCTTCAATAAATGGCTAATGCTCCAGAAATCTTAAATAAATGCGATGCATAAAGAAAATGTGCGGAAATGTTTAATGTTTAACTGCAAGGTGAAGTGTGTAATTGCTTCAGTGTTAAAATACCTTCTCCTGTCTCAGCTTAATGAGGACAGACAACAATTAATACATCTTTCATTTCTTTCATTTGTTTGTTTCCATCTGAAACACTCAGTGGTACTTTCAAAAACACAAAGAGAAATGCTTTAGTATTTCTAAATGCTTTGGTAATATAATGTGATATAAGCTGTATAATGTTTGTAATGTGATTTAAAGACATCAATTCACTTTTTTTTTTTTTTTTTTTATAATTATTAGTTTCAATTCTGATCAGGCAACAAATATAGTAACCATTAAAGGTAACAAATAGCAGCTTTCTGCAGGTTTCACTGACCTTCCTGGTTTGAAAACAGCCATTATTATTATTACATTTGCAATGGCACATAAATTACACATTTCACTTTTAAAATACTAAACCACTTTGTATTCAAGGAGACAATATGGTCTGAGGCAGGGAGAATCCTTCTCTTTCATAACAGTGATTCCAATTTCTTTTGTTTTGCTAGATTAACATCGTTTCTTTAAGGCTACCTGTTGTCTGCTGTCATTAAAATCACTATCTAGGCCAGGGAGAGCTGTTTTATCTGCAGGGCTGTGGCACGTTATTTTAATTAAAGCGTGTCGTCTCACTCCAGTAGAGGGAGGGGAGTCATAGTGACGTCCATAATTAAAAATTGATCTGGGGCACTGCAGGAATGCTGAAATCCTGGGAGAGGGTAAGAGGAGGTGCGGTTGATCGAAATGCAAACTCAACATTTTGACAGTCTGCAGCTTTGGGTGCCATAGAAGTGTATGGATTCTATTCCAGAAACAGTAAAAAAATAAATAAATAAAAAAAATAAAACTAAATAAAACTAAATAAATAAATAAATAAATAAATAAATAAATAAATACAAATAAAATTAAAAAAAATAAATAAATAAAATCAATGCATGTTTTATGCATTGTTTTTTCACACATACACTATCGGTCACAAATCTGGGGTCTGTAAGATTTTTATTATTCTTTTAATAATACTGAAAGAAGTCTATTATACTCACAGAGGCTGCTTTATTTGAACAAATATCACAGTAATATTTTGAAATATTATTACAAATTTAAATTTAATTATCATTTTGAATATATTTGAAAAAATAATTTATTATTAATTAATTTAGTCCTATGAATTTTTAGCATCAGTATTCCAGTATTTCACGTGATCCTTCAGAAATCATTCCAATATGCTGATTTTCTGCTCAAGAAACTTTTCTTATTATTATCTTATTATTATCAATGTTGAAAACAGTTATGCTACTTAATATTTCTGTAGAAACCATGAATCTCTTTTTTTTCTTCCAGGATTCTTTGATGAATATAAAGTTCAAACTGTATAAAGAAAGAAAGAAAGAAAGAAAAAAATATAATCTCCTTTTTTCCTTCCAGGATTCTTTGATGAATATACAGTTCAAACAAACAAACAAGCAAACAATAAACAAACAAACAAACAAGTAAATAACTAAATAAATAATATATTCACAGAAATGAATCAAACTAACCAACTAACATTGTTTTTAAAAGAAGTTTAAACCAAAGATGCTTCTAAATGATCTTAACACTTTAATATATTTGGAACTAGACGTTTTTCACGAAACTAGTCTAATGACATGTTATTTAAGACAATTAAAATGTGTTTAACATTAAAACATATTACAACGATACAATAAAAATATAACTTTCACAAATATATAATTAAATTTGGAGGAAACTTTTTAGAAAACGCCCCTGCAGATTAATAAACACTTCATAAACATCAGATTTGATAGTTAAATGTTTGGCTCTACTATTCTATGAATGAATGAATGAATGAACGAACACGCTAATGTATACACTTTTAATTGTTACAGTAAGCTAATAGCACTACCAGCAACAATGGCAATAGCATAATTGCATTACTAGATCACTGACAAGTTGCTAATCTTGTATGCACAAATACAGTATTTGGACGTGGATTTGTAAACCAGCAGTAATCTAGATTACGGCCTGTAATCTACACTGATAACGGGCTTTCGTCACGACCAGGCAGTGGTTTCGCACTTCCATAGCAGCTTGAAGAGAACCTGGCATGTGAAAGTGAAGAAATGGTGCAGATAACGCAGACTTCACGCTCTTTACCACTGCAGGCCAGAGATGCCCTTGCTGGGAGTCGTTTAATCAGCTCATCAGTCATTCATGATGAATGGAACATTAGCCCTTCTCCGCTTCCCAGTTCACACATTAACCATCTGCTAATCAGGACTGATTGGGCACAACTACTCTTAAGTTCATCCAGGGAAACATGACCGCAATGTATACACTCCTCAGTCCATCAGTCATTATCAGTATGTGGGCTGTGTTTGTTTGCATGTGCAATCTGGTTAAGATAGTTAAGAAGCCCAGAGGAAACATCCTATGCAGCATTTAGAATGCAACACATGCTGCAGCTCTGCTAGTTAAAATTGACTGTAAATTAACTGAATGAGTGAA
Organism: Spinibarbus caldwelli; assembly: GCA_039654775.1. Lineage (NCBI taxonomy): Eukaryota > Metazoa > Chordata > Actinopteri > Cypriniformes > Cyprinidae > Spinibarbus > Spinibarbus caldwelli. Next base: position 20,293,003 of record CM077253.1, on the reverse strand, counting down.
CAAAAAATGGAAAGAAATTCATCCTTGTGCATAAACCCGGAGAAACTGTGTTAAGCCTGTCTGGTACTTTTTGTTGTCAGTCAATATTTCCCATAGATCTAATCTGGACATGGTACTAACATGCAACATTATTCCAGTGTAGAGAGAGAAAAAAAAATTAATAAATAAATAAAACACTAGAAAAAAAACTATTAAAGTTTTCTTCTTCTTCTTCTTCTTCTTCTTCTTCTTCTTCTTCTTCCCCCCCTTGCAATTCATATTCTTTAGACTAGGTATTTTGATTGACTGTTTCATATCTAATATCACACACGCGCACACACACACACACACACACATGCATTTGTGGTTTACGGGGACTCTCCATAGGCGTAATGGTTTTTATACTGTACAAACTGTATTTTCTATTGCCCTACACCAACCCTACACCTAAACCTACCCCTTACAGGAAACTACTGACAATTTTTGAATTTCATAAAACACCATTTTGTATGTTTTTTTAAGCCTTTTTGTTTTACGGGGACACAGGAAGTGTCCTCATAAACCATGTTTACGTTGTAGTACCCATGTCATTATACACATTTGTGTCCTAATAAACCATATATAGTAGTACACACACACACACACACGCACTTAATTTTTATTTGTTTTTGAAAGCAAATATGAAATGTATTTACAATGTTTAAATATAATGCATTACATTTAAATCAGTACTTCAAAAACAATGATTTTACTCATTGCTGATAAATATAATGTAGCGATTCAGTGTCGAACCTGTTTTATGAACAAAATCATAGTGTTGTGTGCGTATAGAATGGTGATTAAACTACCTGTGCATTAAACAGTTTTAAATAACAGTTCTTTCTGGTCCTCGAATCTGATTGGCTGATAAGAGTGCGATATTTAAGTGATATCGTAACTCCAACCATTTCACTGTTTCTATCACTTCACTTGTGGTATTTCTCACAGTGAGTGTCATGGCGGACACCCAAATCCACTATATTTTTAAAAATAAAAATGTTTTTGTGTCACAGAATGTAGTTTTAAGAGTTTGTTAGGCGAGAATGTAGTTGTTTAGATTTCAAATATGCATTTTTTTAAGATAATGTCTATTTGGAAAATTGCTTCGACGTTTTTCGGAGATGTGAGCTCCAGGGCGTCAGCAGCCATTCAGCGCTCATGAACCTGCTGAGAGCAGCCTTACCTCAACCAGATCTTCTGGAATTTGCTGCTTGCTCTGATGTCTCTGTAGATATAATTTGTTTTGGGTAAATCTCGTGGGTAGTCTTTGGTCTCATTAATCTATTATTTGTTCCAGGGCAAATAGTTTTGGCAAAATCTCATCACGTTATATTTTATGTAACTTCAGCAGTAAAGACTTTTATATTGAAAGAGACTGTTGTAAACAAGGAAGTTATTTATACTTTTAATAAAAGCTTCTAAGAAGCAGTCAACAAATGCACTGAGCAGCGCTGTCCTCAGAAATCACCCTTAACAGATGAAAGTATTGTACAACAAAGATATCGCTTTTTCAGTGGACATTCAAACTAATGTGTTATTGTGAATATGAGATTGAGCTGAATAATGAAAACTGGATCAGATGCAGGTAATCACACTTGCTCAGTAAATCTCTCTCTCATAATATGCTAATACACAGCTTTTAATACAGTAATACAACAAGCTTTTAACGAAGCAACTCAATGTTCCTTCGTTACTAAATTTCTAAAGCGACGTTTTCGAATTAGTAATGGAGGCTTGGGCTCAGCTGTTAAATTGTCAAACTGAGATTTGAATCCACAGCAGAAGGAAGTAGTTCTGCACAAAAGAGGCTTTTTAGAGATACTCTTTTGTTGTTTCTTATGTATTTACACACTTGTGCTGTCAAACTGTTGTATAAACGCTATATCACACTCATTGCAGTGAGACATGGCTGTATATCGGATATACAGCCATATCTCACGTATACTAGTGTGATATTGCTCATTTAATGCATAACTGCCAGCCAATCAGAATCAAGTATTCAGACAGACCATGGTATAAATTTTTATATTCATATACCAGGTGCATGGTTTTTACACAGTCAAGTCTGTGTTATACTTTCCACGTGCGTGAGTCCGCTATGGTCCGCGTGACGTAAAAATTGTCATCAGAGGGTGTGCGCGGAGGCTCTGCATGGACATCCTCGTACCTCTCAATTTTTGTCACCAGCGTACGCTTTGACCACCAGAGTACGCTTTCGGTAGTATAAATACAAGTAGTCCGCATCCGCGCTGTCCGTGTACGCGTCCAGATCGCCCATGCGGAAAGTATAACACAGGCTTCACAGCTGAGGTTATATTAGGCTACTCATGTGATCAGTGCAGGTGCTGCAGGTGTGCTCAATTATTTTGGGACAACCAGGACATCTGGGTCCAGTAAAATATCTGCACATGCTAGTGTAAGATGGTACATTTTAATTTCAATAATTCAGTTCCTGTGTTACTAATAATTGAGCTCATTTTGAGGAAAACACACTCCTGTTAATAGTGGGTTCATGAAAAATATACAATAAAAAGCATATTAACTGGAGTAAAAGTGGCCCTACAAAGAAATATGTCCTTTTTTTCCACTGAAAAGAGGTTTTAGGTGGTACAATCACACAGCTATTGAACACAAGGGGGTACGAGACAGGCAGGTTGCACCAACCATCTGTCCCGCTGTTTGAATAACAAGCACATCCACATTTTTCATACAAAGGCACAATTTACATTGCCTGCTTTTAAAGCACACATGATCTGATCTAATTAAGATTTCAGGGAAGCTCTGGACTTTGCTTTTGTCTGGCTGTGAAGTGGATAATTGCTGTGTTTCTTTAAAAGCATCTGCTGGGGGCCCAGTGAAAATAAAACCCTGAATTTCTGGCCGCTGGTTTAATATTCGTCAAGAAAGCAATTAGCAGATTGCTAAGAGTAAAACCTTAGCCTACTGCCATTTGTATTAGCAGAACACCCATCCATCCCTGTGTTGGGTGGTAACTAATTAAAAGTAGCAACACTACTTACTTCACTTCATTTTCAGTCGCATGAAAGTACTGCCGCTGAGCTTTAGCTTCAGTCTTGTATAGCTTCAGTCTTACCAGTAACAGGATGCTTTTTCCCACCCAACAAGCAGCTGTTAATCACAATTTAGTTATAATATTTACATGCAGTATTATTCTGGTGTTATATATAATGTTATATTGTTCAGGTGTCATTTTAAATTTACTTTACATTTTAGTAATTTTGGTATGTGTTCTTGTCATTTATAGCTTATATATATATATATATATATATATATATATATATATATATATATATATATATATATATATATATATATTTATCATTATTTTTTTCTTATTATTACTAATAAATGAACATACAAAAAAGTGGTCACGTGACCCACAGGGGTCCATTTTCTTTCCACTTTCAGGACATATGCACATGTCACATGGCCAATGAAAAGTGCATTTTTCATCAATTTCCATACATACAATTGCCTACAAAAATGTTAGTCACCGTCATTGGAAATTAAAGAAGTATTTTCAAAAACTTTACATAATATTTCATCAAATGTATCATAGGAAATTACAAAAAAAAAACTGCATGTTGCCTCAAGGCAACATTGTAATGGAATCGCATAAGACCATGCAGGCATACTGGCTTAGAATACAAGTATATGATATTTGTAAGGAAAAGAGTTAGAGTTATCTAAATGTATTAGAATTTTTTGCATGATTTTATAATGCATTTGCAAGAATAGTAATTCTCATACTATATCTGCACATATTATGATTTTTCTGGAGAGTTTGTTTCCTCAGCTTTCACAAGCAATGAGGTGTCATTAGTGAAGTAGGAGATTTTGCATGCATGTGTTTGTGTGTGTATGTGCATGCTTGTAAGGTTAAATTGCAAATTAGTATAAGGTTATGATGATTTTTTATTTTTTACTTTGAAACAACACTGATTATAATGTTTTGGTATGATAACAGATATGATAGTTTAGTTATACTTGTGATCCACGATGGTACAATGTTGCCTGAGAGCAACAGCTGGATGTGAAATGTTACTTTTTATTAAATATGAGATGTGCAATACATTACAAACTAGATAAATCTGTTTGTTCAAGTGTTTGGTTAAAGAAATCGATGTTTTCAGTAAATATATTTCTTTTTTTCTGCATGAAAATGTCAAAAGTTAATTTTTTTTTTCCGTTGTGGTACAATGTTGCCTTGAGGCAACGAACTTTAAAAAAATAAAAATAAATAAAAAAATCATGAAAATGTTTATTGATATTGTTATAGTGTCCAAATTTATGTAAGAAAAACATCACAAATATATATATTTTTTTTTTCTCATTGATATTATATTCCATACCGTAGAGGGTTAATATTAGCTTAAACTTTAATGTATTTCCATCAATTATTTGTCAAGGAATTTCTAAGTTTCTCTGGAAAAGTTATTTTCACAAATTGTATTTATTTATTTAAATAGTTTTCCCCCATCCAGTGAAATCGTGTAGAAATAACTAATATTGAACATACCCACAACACTTATGCAACTGTGACCCTCACCACATGTGAATTTCAAGACATCATTCACTGTATTTGTCTGTCACACTGTTTTTAGCCCTATCCAGACAGGTTTTCCCTGAGGACTTTGGTAGTTTTTTTTTTTTTTTTTTTCTCAGAAAATCCCATTTAATCCAGTCAGAAGTGAACATTTCTGCCTAACTCTTCTGCTTCACTTTTAATATATTTTGACCTTTGTCAAGTGTGTAACTAAAGCTAAATTTAGCACTTCACTAACTGGTGCACCTTCATTAGATATTTTAACTTTTTGCCTTCTTTCTAGGTTAAAATAATTGGTGGATCTAGTTCTGCTGGCATCTCATTAATAATTGTAAATTAATCCTATCCAAAGTTTGAAAAAAAATAATCCTTTCCAAAGAGTGCTTTCAGTAGAATTCACAAGATGGTATGGAAACAGAAAAAAAAAAAAACAGAAAAAAAAAAAATGTTTTGGCTGTTAAACAACAAAGTGCTCAGCCTCTGATTTATGAGGAGCTGCTTTTAACCACTTTTATCATGCGCTACCAGGATAAGCTTATTTTCTGCAGCCGTACACAAGGCTTTCTTAAGGATCTTTATTTAAGGAACACAGCTGTGCTCTTTTCTTACTCAAAATAAAACACTCAGAGAATAAAAGTATCACCCTCACAAGATGTGCTTTAAAGACAAAGCCAGGCACATGCTGCTGCTCAGAGCATTCTTTTGCCACAATGAAAAATTGCAACTGAACTTAATTTGCACTCTCTGATAGATGTGAATGCTTTCTTCCCAATAGACACCTCTACGAGCAAAGCCACTTAATCAGTTATTTCTAGGAGACGCTTTTCAATGACAATTAAGGCACATTTTCATTTTTCTTCTAACACGTTTAATTAATCTCCTGTACACATTAGTTTAGGGCTGTACTAGCACAAAATGCTCCGTTTTATTGAAAGATGTTGAATATGACTTGGATTTCCCAGATAAGAGCCTACTTAAATGTGAACTCAGTATGTTTTTGTTCACATTTTGCAGAGCATCTGCTTTGTTCAAACATTCCTGGATGTTATACTGACACTCACTGGCCTGAATGAATATCTAATGAATATCTGTCTAATCAAAAATAACTATGATCCATCCATCATCATCTATCTGTCCATTCATCTACCCATACATCTATCCATACATCATCTATCTGTCTGTCCGTTCGTCCATCCATCCATCATCTATATGTCCATCTGTCCATCATCATCCATCCATCATCTGTGTCCATCTGTCCATCCATCAACCATCCATCCATCCATCCATCATCTATCTGTCTGTTCGTCCATCCATCCATCCGTCCACTCATCCATCATCTATATGTCAATCTGTCCATCATCAATCATCTATCCATCATCTATATGTCTGTCTGTCCATCCATCCATCCATCCATCCATCATCTGTGTCCATCCATCCACCCATACATCCATCCATCTTGTCCATCCATCATCTATCTGTCCATCTATCCATCCATCAATCTATCATCTATCCTTCCTTCCTTCCTTCCTTCCTTCCTTCCTTCCATTCATCCATCCACCCATCATCTATATGTCCATCTGTCCATCCATCATCCATCTATCCATCATTTATCTGTCTGTCTGTCTGTCCATCTGTCCATCCATCCATTCTTCTACCTATCTACATAATCAAAAGTATCCATCCATCCATCACCTTTTTATCCATCCATGCACCCATCCATCTCGTCCATCCATCATCTATCGGTCCATCCATACATCCATGCATCTTGTCCATCCATTAAATATCTGTCCATCCGTCCGTCCATCCATCCATCATCGGATGGATGGATGGATTCTTTCTTTCTTTCTTTCCATCCATCCATCCATCCATTCGTCCATCCATCCATCCATCATCTGTGTCAACCCATCCATCCATCCATCCATCCATCTTATCCGTCCATCCATCCTTCCACCTATCTATGTAATCAAAAGTATCCATCCATCCATCTATCACCTTTTTATCCATCCATGCACCCATCCATCTCGTCCATCCATCTGTCTGTATATCTGCCCATCTATCATCTTTGTGTCCATCCATCCATCCATCCATGGCTTTTAAAACTTGACTTTGCAACATTCAAAGATTTTTTGTTTGTTTATTTTTTAACATTCTACTTTCAGCTCATATTCAATTGTAGAAACAGAATTTAAATTATAAAAGCGTCAATTCAGTTCAGTGAATGATGCACAACCTTGGTAAACACTTAACACATTTAACCCTAGTAATGCATTTAACACATTACTAAAGTGCAGTTTACCTTAGAGTGTATTGCAGGAAATCAGATACCAGACTCTGCGTTGCCTATTCATCATATTCGTATTCATACTTGCATACCTACAGTAAAGTCTTATAGGCAGCATTTCATTTAGGGGATATGAATGCCTAAAGAAATGTGTTCTGGTTCAAAGAGTTCTTGTCCCCTCCAGCTGTCCTCTAGTGTGAAAAGAAACAGGAACCTATTTTGAAATGTCTGTCTCTATTCGTCTTTCCTTTTGGAGAGGCTGTTCAAGGTGTTACTCTGAGCTGTCAGTGGTACATTGACTTCCTGTGGCATCCTGTCAGAAGGAAGTGTGGCCAGTATCATCACTGATAATAGAGCACAAGTGCCTTTCCAGATTCAGCATAGCCTTTATAGATTGTTAGCTGTTTATTCACAGTAAATGTATTTACCCCGAACATGACATTAGTTTTAACAGAGAAATACATTACAATCTATATTCATGCCCTAGAAATAACCTATTGGCATGCTTATTTAGTCAGAAAGAGCAGCATTGTAGAGTTTTGGTTAAAAGGTCACAAGAGAAAAGAAAAAGCTTAAACAAAAGCGACTGGATGCCTGTTTTAGAATCAATCGCTGTGCTTTAATGCACATGAGGTTTGGCAAGCTGGACTTCTCCTTGGGATGGCCCAGTTTATAAGAGTTTTGCACTAATTCACTCTTCTGTTATCCTTTACTCACCCTTATTTAAATTATGATTACACTGGCAGATGATTTGTAAATTAATACATTGTGATGTTTGCACCACGAAACCAGCTCAATATGTGGCCTTTCTGATGTAGTAAACTTGCTTGGTAGCTCACCTGGTACAGCATTGCATTTGAGTTCATGTACGAGTTCTGTGAAACTTAAGTCAAGATATAAGATCTCAAAGAATTGTAGAAGGAAGCTACTGTAAAATGGCATGGTTGATTCAGCAAATGTATTTTTATCTAACATATTCTGTTGCTAACATTATTGACTAAGTTTAGGGTAGGATTTATTGTAGGTGTTACGTTATTTGCAAATGCAATAGAGCATTTTTATTTATTTATTATTTTTATTTATTTTATTTTATTTATTTTTTTCATTTTGTCTCCACTCATCAGACATTTCATTTTCTAACTGCTATGTTATGTACAACAACCAGCATTATTAAATTTTAATAAAACTAAATATTGTTTTAGCACTAGTCATTGGACATTTTACTCTTAAAGCAATGTAATATCATGTTCTGAAAAATCACTGGCATTTTTATTTTTATCTTTTTCCCAATGTCTTTTGACATTTTATGTTAGCTTTGTATGAGGAAAATTCCCCTCTTCAACATGTTCATTGTAAGGAAAAGAGCATCTTGAACATACTACTAAGTTTTTATTTTTTTTTAATTTATATATTTTTTTTTGTGTGTGTGTGTCTTTTTGTTTCTTCTTCTTCTTCTTCTTCATCTTCTTCTTCTTCTTCTTCTTCTTGTTTTCTAATTTTCACTTTTAGGTGAACTGTCCCTTTAATAATTTTCAGAAATGTTTATGATCTGGTTATCATTTTATAACATAGTTATCATTTTATTCTTAATTAATTTATTATTTTCTTAGCAAAGTGTCAATGATTCATACAGCCCAAAGTATGTATACAGTATGTATGTATGTATTTATTTATTTAAATTTATTTAATTTAATTGTATTATTTTATTTCCCCCCAGGAAATGTGTTAGTTTTATGCCCATCCATTACACTGTATTTTTCCCAAGGTTGTGAGATGGATACTAATTCACAGTCGTCCCCAGAACCCAGACTAATTAAACATACCAAACATCTGTGAATGAGTAAATATCACCATGGGTGTGGGTTCTAAACATTAGCAAAGACAATTTAGCCTGGTTTGTGCCCACCTCTCCCAGCACAGATTTTGTTTTTCACTCGTCCATGTCAAAAATAATCATCTGTTACTGTGACCATAGAGTCATCCTCTCTGATATTTCTGTCTTCTTTCATGAATGGGATTTCTGAGGCTCAAAAGAACATTATGCACAAACACTTTGAATTTTGGATATCCCACAGCTTTAGAAAGTGCTCTGGGAATACATTGCCCATAAACAGTGCAACTTCTGACAGATGAAGCAAAGATTTTCTCTTTTATCATGACAAAGGCATCCTGCGGTGGAATACAGTGGAAGTTTATCCTGCCATTTTTTTTGTCATTCTGAAACCTGAAGCATAAGGGAGGTCCATGGAGATGAAGGCCATTGATTGTTGCATTAAATAATACAGTAAATAAACAGCAGTAAACAGAAGCAATATTCAAAGTAAGTCAATGGAGATTGGTACTTAACAACATGAACAACATATCATTATAATAAACTTATATAGGAGGCTGGATACATTATTGAATATGCAATTGCACTGTAAGAACCTTGCTATGTTAGCACAACCAATTGCACTACTATAAATGTAATTAGCTTTTCAACTCACAAACCAATAAGGCATCTTACCTGTAGACCAAAGTGTCATCTGCCGTGCTGTTGTACTGAATCTGATACATCCTGATTCCAGGGAAATGTTGTTGCGAAGGCCACCTGATGAGTGCAGAATTTGCCGTAAGCTCAGCAAGTACCACCTTCCTCTCCTGAGACCTTGTCTCATTGCTTACGGATGAAGTTGACTTTGCGGAGGTTAGAATATCAGATGGTCCTGGATCAGGTTCTCGTATTCGGTTAGTGCTGTTAGCTAAGTGCGGCAGTGGGTTGACCACCAACTCCACCGTGCCTGTAGACTCCCCTGCGGCATTAGATGCAATGCAGGTGAAGACTCCTGTATCCTTCAATGAAGTGATGTTGATTTCCAAGCTCCCATTGCTAAAGCTTAAAGTACGGGAGGTGTTGGCGATTAGACGGCCCTCTGGGGAGATCCAGTGAACGTCTGGGTCTGGGTCCCCATTGGCCTTGCATTTCAGACTGGTGGGCTGGCCTTCCATGGCGAAGGTTTTGGGAGATTTCCTTGTAATCACAGGGGGATCACAGATGAACTCCTCCTCTGGGATGGTCCAGAAGTACTTTGCTGTAAGGTCGGGAGGTGACGCGCAAGTTTCCAGGTCATCCTCCCTCGTTACCCTCCTTAGCCAGAGTAGCTCACAGTTACAATGTAGTGGGTTCCCTCCAAAACTTAGGACGAGGGAGGAAAGGGGTGACCCTTTTGACTTGGCATAAACTGGTATCCTAAGGAACAAGGGATCAGGGGGTATTTTCTTTAGCTTGTTGGATGTCATATCCAAACGGGCTAGTTTGTGTAGGTTCGAAAAGACTCCTAGAGGGACGTACTCTATGAGGTTATGGTCCATGTTAAGGGTGTTCACATTGGTGAGGCGTCCTATAGTCTCCCACGGGATGTCTACCAGGTTATTGTACGAGAGATCCAGGTCCTCGAGAGTCCCCAAAAAGTCATCAAACGCATGTGGGGAGATGTTGTGCAGTTGATTGTTGGCAAGGATAAGGTGCCGAAGGTTGGTGAGTCCTCGGAAGTGGTCGTCCGTGATGACGTTCAGGCGGTTGCTGTCTAGGTGTAGCGCACGCAGCCGCTTAAGATCGGCAAAAGTGTAAGGCATAATCTGGCTGATGGTATTGCGGGACAGCGTCAGGTGCAGGAGACTGGTCATGTTTGCGAAGTCCTTCCTCCTTACCGCCGTGATGAAGTTCTCGGTCAGACGCAGCTCTACTGTACGCCGGTCAATGACTGTTGGCACAAAAAGCAGGCCGGTCTTGGCACAGAGGATGGCTAGAGATGGCGACAGGTTCTGGCACATGCAACGCTTGGGGCACAGCTGTCCCGACGCAGACACAGCCAGCACCAGCAGGGAGAAGATCAGCCACTCCATCTCTCGGGGGAACTGCAAACAATCAAACACAGTGTGCCAGTGTGATGACATGTAAATGCACTCTCCACTTGAACATTCAAAGCCAATGACTTGAAAAAAACTTAGACGGATAGCCATAAACAACATCATGCTGTTGATAGTGGCCTAGAGTAAGGATAATAATTTGTAAAGTATTTTTAAGTCTCTCTTGAGCTCCGTATACAAATCCACACTCAACCCTCATGTTCTGTTTGTTTTTCTTTGAGATCCCAAGGTTCTTTTAATACCTTGGAAAACATACATTGATTATAAACAAAATTTCAAGGTTCAGCTGTCCTGCATAATAAATGTTAGATCATTTGGGGTCTTAGAGACCCTGATATAAAACATTCATGCAGTGAAAAAAAAAAGAAAGAAATAAACATACATTTCGGTCACACACTTTATTTTAAGTCCAATTCTTGCTATTAACAAACCATTAAAAATGAATTTTGCCTCAATAAAGTCTTAATTTGCTGCTTATTAATAGTAAGGTAATTATTAAATGTAGGTATTGGGTTGGATAAGGACTCGTGATTATGAGCTTGTCGCATTCAAGTGCTTTGTTGTCAGAAAGAATAAAATGTAGCGTCCCACTGGTTGACAAATAAACATTCACCACGCTAGATAGTCTGACAATTCTGGTCAAATACATATTATTTCACTGTTGAAGCATACAATATGCTTCAAATGATAGTTCATATATAGCCTATAAAAACAGTACACTACTTTAGTGACAAGACAAAGGCTAGGCTAGTTGTTGTGAGAATAGCATTGATAGCAGCAATGGTTGTCCCCTCCAACATGTTTAAAGTTTATGGCCCACCCAACTTGGAAACTATGGCATCAAAATTATTTCCAAGTTTCTCAGCAGAAAATACGACTTGACAGTCATTCGTGTCTAATTTCCGATTAGGAAACTTGTATTTATGATAATTCTGACATGAAGGCACCATTATAAACAGCTAATATGTTAATAAGCAACTACCCAGCAGGCATACGTCATAAGACGCTGATATTTGGTTAAATTTTGGTTGCGACGTTGAGTGACCAAAATTCAATATGAATTCAACATCTAATGTCAAAGTTAATTTGATATCCAATAACAACATCAGCTGACATTGATATTTGTTGTTTTTGGGTTGTGTAACCAAAATCCAACGTTAAGTCAACTTCAAATTGGCGTCAAATACTGACGTCAACCCGATTTTCATTCTCAACCAAAAAGGCAAAGTCTGTCCGACATCATGTCCAACATCAACCTGACGTTATATCGACGTCCTGTGCTTGCTGGGTAGTTAATAATGACAATTGGTCCCTATACTAAAGTGCTACCTACATTTCTCACTTAGGTACTGTAAAGACCACACAGAGATACTCACGCTGGACTTGATATTATATTTCCATCATATTATTTTAAGTTATTTAAAATGGCTTTTTTTTTTTTTTTTGTATCACTGTGTATTACAGCTTTCTAGATACACTGATATCAAAAGTAAGAATCCTTGTATCATGGAAACAGTGCAATATGGCTTTTCCATGTTTTGGTTACACAGTAATGTAGAATCAGCTCATTATAAGTAAGTTTGTGTGGAGATGATGTAAGGTGGCAGAAATATGTTACCTCTTGAAACTGCATTAAATATAGTAGTAGACACTGCAACAACACAAATACTGCATGTTTTCCAAAATCAAACAAGAGTCCACTGAGAAAAAAAGAGACCAGTACAAACAATTCTCATGTATTCAATTCCGTCTTCTCCCTCAATCAGAATAAAAACAATTTCCATATTACAGATAAGGTTTGTTCTAAAGTGTCTGTCCTTCATGAAATGAGTGCATCTCAGCAGGTTTTGAAATGAACATAAAATAGAGATTAATCTTTGTGTATATTAGGATGCCATGCAACAGGATTGAAACAACATTACGGAAGCAAATCTGTCCTGCTTAAACAAAGCTGTGGCAAAGTCTTTGTTTTGCTGAGATGCAGCTGACAAACTCTTTAATAGATTTATAGCTGTTATTGTGTGGTTATGCTATGACATCATAAAGCTGCCGCTCTGGTTGACATATTTATGACGTAATTTCTGCTGCTACGGCCATTGTCTTTACAACATAACGATCTACTTGAGACTTGTTATAGACCATTAAATGTTTTTAGTGTGTGAATTTGGAAAAAAGGAATAATATGAAAAGTCATGTCTGTAATAAAATTTAGAAGAATGTGGTGTAATGACACCCATTTTTTATTCTATTTATTTATTTATTTTGTATTTAGAAAGGAACAAAGGCTGAATCCATTGTAAACATTAACTAGTAACTTGATTGCAGTTGCCTTGAGCGAGCCAAAGGATTTGCATTTCATCACAACACAGTCATGTAAAAAAAAGAAAACATAAAAAAATAAATAAATAATGGGGATAAATCAAACAAATGAGGCTTGTTTAAAGACTGCTCTGATCATTAAATTAATAGAAAGTTATCTCTGATGTATCAATCTGATTTGGCGTCCAGTTAAAGGTGTTTTTTTTTTTTTTTTTTTTTTTTCCCTGCACCACTGGCGTCACCAAACGGTGTTCTGTTCTTTGTATTCTATTATCTGTGTAAGTTATCGGTGTTTAATTGTTCATGATTTGACATGACTCTGGATTGTTTTGTTCTTCAAAGCTCATCACGGAGTTGCTTTCATAGCAACAGGTTTGTAAGCTCAAACCTGAGCAAAAGCAGCTTTATTTAATTATTTCTAATTTCAACAGGTTTCAATACCTGCTATTATAACGGTCTATAAAATCAACAATCTATATTACTGTATAGTGTTTGGGGGCTGATTGATTGATTGATTGATTGATTGATTGATTGATTGATTCATTCATTCATTCATTCATTCATTCATTCTAGTAATACTGTTTTTTTTTTTTTCAGAAAGAGTGTATTAAATTTATCAAAAAGGACAATAAAGACATTTATAATGTTACAACATATTTCCACTTCAATTGCTGATGTTTTGAACATTCCATTCATCAAAGAATCCTGAAAAAATGTACAACAGTTTCCAGAAAAAAAAAATAAAATAAAATAAATATTATGCAGTACAACTCTGACTTGGCAGCTGACACTGAAGACTGACAACTTGACACTGAAGACTGAATCATGATGGAAATTCAGCTTCGCATCACAGAAATAAATTACAATTTAAAATGTATTCAAAAAACAGTTATTATAAACTGTAATAATATTTCATAATTTTACTTGTAAATTTGATCAAATAAATACTGACCCCAAACTGGCAGCATCTATTAGTGTATATTCTAGTGTAAAGACAATTAAAATGGAATTATGTAGTATAATTTATATATTTGTAATGAATCTGACAAACAATGAGACCAGCCGCAAACTCAATGTTAAAAAGAACATTTTCGGAAAGACCTTCAAATAACAGACTCACAGTTGACTCTGCACATTAAACTAAGAAGAATGTATTTAAACATCAAGAAATAACACATAAACCTGCAGCTGATTCTTCAGTCACTGAATTAAGCTAAAGCCACATCATATACAGTATATAGGACTTTCCACTGGGAATTAGTGAAAGATTAGTCCATGGCAATACTCAGATACTAACCTAAATACCCTTCAGAACAGTAGCAATCCTTCGCCTGAAGCCTCTCCATCTGTAAGAAGCTTACGTTTAAAGACTGACTTCTGGATAAAACTACCTGAAGTAGAAGGAGAGAGTGACATTCTTCTACTTTACTCTGGCGCTAGTGAGAGGCAGTAAGTGATTTCTGGAGTCTTTCTACCGTTTCGTGCCTCTGCAACTGACAGAATTCCTGGCCAGGAGAGCTTTGACGCAATGGAGATGGATTACCACGTCCACGTCTGCTTTCTACCAGAGTGCCCATGGGCCCTGTGAGGTAAAAGTGTGGTAAATTGATCTGAACTTCCTTTTCCTGGAAGGGATAAAAAAAAAAATAAAAAAATACCTCACAGATCCTTTTTTTTTTTTTTTTGCAACCCAGGCTCATGAAAATACTTGTCTCTATATACATTTCTGCAACACCGTAATTACGTACTTTACTGCATGTTTTGCGGCAGTTTCAAAGTGAAATATCCAGAGAGTGGCGCTAAAACACACGTTTAATATGTGACCGTGGCACATTTTTATTACGTTGGTACAGGCACGTATTGCTGTGTTTTTATTACGCTGCTTGAGGTACATATTGTGGCTGTTCAGAATTCAAATATCCGGTTAGTGTCGCTAAAGATTAATGCTCTGTCGTGTTGGAAATACATCCAGTACACCAAACCCAACCCTATTCCTACCCGATACTGTTAACAAATGCAAAAGTGATATACAAACACATTTGTTGATGCAGCCATGCTATTTTTTATCGAACCGCAGTTACTCAAGTGCAACGCCGTATCACGTGAGCTACTGAGCAAACCCACTGAATTAGAAAACTCATGGATATGAAGCTGTATATGTGACGACAACATTCAAAAGTATCAGTTTTCAAATCGCACAGGATGTTAACATTTTTATGAATCCATAGCATAATATTCTGCAAGTAATTGTGTGAAAATTAGCCTTTATTAATCAAAACTCCGTACCTGTAAATCATACTTTGTGTGCAAAGGAATAACAGTTGTTGAAGTTTTACTGCCTCTAGTGTTCATTTCAACTGGAAACTGCAGTGATTTATAAATATAGGTAGGTAATTACGATGTTGCAGAAATGTATATAGAGGCACGTATTTCCAATGAGCCTAGGTTGTTTTTTTTTGAAGAACTCCAACCAGCTGCTGCATTATTTTGCTTGCTTGTTTTGTTTTTGTCCGTCTATTCAAAGCGGCTGCATATTAGTTGCATCTACTTTGCTGCAATGCATTGTTGTGCATCATCATGTGACTCAAACCCCTTTGTGCCTCAATCAATGTCATCCAGTGGAGAGCTCTAGAATCAAGCAATCACAGTAATCATATGCTGCCTTGGGACTTGAGACGTGACCCGCAGGGCGGATGTCATACTTGTCTGTCACTCACAGTATGCGCCGAATTACGAAGTGAATGAAAGCGACTGTTCTGAGCTTCTCAATTAAAAATTCACAATGGATTTAATTCGGCACAATGGAGGCCCAGTCGGGTGTCATCAAAGATGGAGACCCCTTTGGGGCGCACCAAATTGGCTTGAGAAACAGAGTAAAAAACATAAAGAGACCAGTAGAGACACAAACCACAAGCTTTTTACCCTGGATATCAACTGTCTCCAACACTCATTCATCTCGGGTAAAATTATGCCCAATAGTTCATGTTGCTATGACAATCTAAAACAGAGAGTGCATTAATCACATCCCATTATCAGGCATTTTATCTTAACAGTGGGCCTGTGGTTTACTTCTCAGTATTGAACATTGATCTGAATTATATCAACACAGTGACAATCCACAGAAACAGCAATTTTTCTGAGCCAAAACAGATGCTTCGAGTACATAACACATTCAAATAACAGCGGTTAGCCATTTCTACTCTTTCCGAGGCCTGCATATCCATTACAATTCCCCACGTTACTGTAGGCCTCATTTGACTGCAGATGTTCCCTGGTCCATTTAAATAAATCATTAAACCAAACCAGAATGTGAGATTTTCACTTAAAGGAATAATTCACCCCAAAAAAATCCAAGATGTACATGAGTTTGTTTCTCCATCGAAACAGATTTGGAGAAATGTAGCATTATATCACCAATGGATCCTCTTCAGTGAATGGGTGCCATCAGAAGGAGTGTTCATCAATGAATTACTTGTGAAGTGAAAAGCTGTGAAACAAATCTACCATTAAAGGGATACTCCACCCCAAAATGAAAATTTTGTCATTAATCACTTACTCCCATGTCGTTCCAAACCCGTAAAAGCTTTGTTCATCCTCGGTGCGTATGCTATTCTCTGTCATCGGTAACGCATGGATACGTATTGTATGTTTATTTACGCTTTGATTTTAACGGAAACCGCGTATCCATGTGTTACTGATGACAGAATAGCGTACACACTTTGCTTCCATCGGATGCTCTCCAAAATGGCGCTACACTGACACAGAGAGACAGAGAGGAGACGATTGTTGAATAAATGTCGTTATTTTTATTTTCTTTGCGTACAAAAAGTATTCTCGTCGCTTCATAAAATTCAGTTTGAACCATTGATGGCAGATGGACTATTTCGACGATGTTTTTTATACTTTTCTGTGCCTTGACAGTGTAATTTACTTGGCAGTCAATGGGACAGTCACAAGCCTCCCGGTTTTCATCCAAAATATCTTAAATTGTGTTCCGAGGACGAAGAAAGCTTTTACAGCTTTGGAATGACACGGGGGTAATTGATTAATGACAAAATTTTCATTTTGGGGCAGAGTATCCCTTTAAAGCATTTTAACTTTAAACTGTTGCTTCTGGCTGAAATATGAGTCCATAATCCATAATTGTGCTTTCTGCAGTGAAAAAGTCGATCTCCAGTTGTCCTCTCACATCAAAAACAGCCAACATATTTGTTTAGACCTGTCTTGGACTGTTTTCACTTGTAAACTGTGCTTGATCTGTGCATATTTCCCTCCTGATTCAGAAGAGACAACGTTTTCACGACAGAAAGAAAAAAGAACTTGTATTTTGCCAAGAAGCAATTTTTTTTTTTTTTTTTAAGTTAAAAATATCTTAATGATAGAATTGTTTCTTAAAAATGTGCAAATTTTTAACTTCACAAAATGTTAATTGATGGACTGGAGTTGTGTGGATTACTTGTGGATTATTGTGATGTTTTTATCAGCTGTTTGGACTCTCATTCTGATGGCACCCATTCACTGGAGAGGATCCATTGATTAGCAATGATGTAATGTTAAATTTCTCCAAATCCCTTCTGGTTAAGAAACAAACTCATCTACATCTTCTATGGCCTGAGTAAAATGCTCAGCAAATTTTAATTTTGGTGGGAACTATTCCTTTAAATCGTTATACTTGTAAATTATTTTTACAAGTATAAACGTTCAATGTAGTCTGAAGTATACTACAAATATATATAAATACTGTTTTAAGTTCTAATTGGACTATTGCACACATTGCAGTACTGTGGTTTGCCTCTCAGTGCTGAACAATGACAATCCGCAGAAAGAGACATTTTTTCTGTGCCAAAACAGATGCTTTTGCAGATGTATTCAAATAACAGCAGTTAGCCGTTTCCGTATCTATCACAATCCTCCTAGTTACAGTAGGCCTCATTTGACTGCAGATGTTCCCTGGTCCATTTAACATGGCTTGAGTTTTCAAATGAAATGCAGTGGATTCATATATTCACAGTGTGAGGGTTTCCTCACTAAGAAAATGGAGATATTTTAATCACAGACTGATGCAGGATGAGCTGTTAATTGTTTGTTCGGTGTTAAGTCTCAGAGGGAGAAGATGCCCTGAATATCCTTGGCACTGGAGCGGGAGAACTTGTTTCAAATGTCATAACATTTTTGTTTTAGTGGTCTATAAAGTCCTCGAAGACTTTTATTAAATGAGATGAAATGAGTCAATATCAGTTAACCTGTCTGATTTCACAGCTTTATTATAGAAGAACATTTTTCATTTGTTTCGTTTGTGGTAATCGATAGCATGAGCTCAAGGTGTATTTAACCATCAAAATTGATTTAATTAGTAATGGGACTATTTACAAATGGTTCATAAAACATTAAAGACCCCATTTATATGCAAATGTAATCCTAAACATTTAAAAAGTAATTTAAAATGATAATTAAAAAAAAAAAAAAAAAACTTATAGGGTGTTTTCACTGAAACTTTTTGCACTGCACAGACTTTTGTCCAATCAGATGGTCTACAATGAGAATGTCTTTCAATCAATCAATGCTCATGGTAGAGCATAGGATTAGACAAAGATCTGTGCAACATGAGTTTAAATGTTTATGATTTATAAATATAAATACCAAAATATTAGGTATATACATACTTTTTGCTGAGAATTTTACTGATAAATTAATTGTTACAAGTATATATATATATATATATATATATATATATATATATCAGCTGTTTGGACTATTCCACACACACACACACACACACACACACACACACACACACACACACACACACACACATATATTAGGGCCGTCAGTTTAACTCGTTAACTTAGTTATAAAAAAAAAAAATAATAACGCGATTAAAATATTTTAACGCAGTTAACGCACTGGCCCCGCCCCCAAACCTGTGCATCATCGTACATTTCACACAGTAGACAGTTGACTGTTGACAAATATGAACCAGAGCAACAACTCCATGAATGCAGTTATGCCCTAAAATCATAGGCAGAGATTGCGGAGGGGCCAGTGGGCCCCCCCCCCCACAATTGAAAGATTTTACTAAATATTTGTTAATTAATAACGTTTTCAACTCAAAAGTAAATATGCACATAATTTAGTTATTTTAATTATTTTACTGTTATTTATTGTAAGTAAATTAATAAATAAAATCAAACTTACTAATAGGCTTTCTCAATCTTATTTGCGTAAGGAGTTGACGCGTGACGAATCTGCATTTTGGCGAATAATATGCTTGCCTGTTGCATGCGGTTGCATGACATGAATGGATATTTAGCGTTTTTTTCTTTTACAACATACAACTGCAGAGGAATCTGAAACTAACCAAAATAAAGACAGATGAAGCTAGATGCCCGACTCCAGACCCGGACAGCCTCATAACGATGATCCACAGGACGCTCCGTTAGCAGCTCAGTGTTTAACATTTATGTCAGGAAAAGGACCATTTACATCCAAATGTAATTTAATGCACACAGAACAAAACATAGAAATATATTTCAGAAAATAAACTGCTTAATCAGCCATTTTCAGTAAAATTTAACGTTACTAAATGTGTTTGTGTGCCTGCGCGTTTAACTTGAATAATGTCCAACAGATATCTGTTTTAAAGCAGTGGGTAATTCACTCGTTGATTTGCTTAAAATCTACGTTGCGATTCTGTTGGCAAACATGTTTATGGTGCATTCTATTCAACATGTTTATTGCTAGTGCAGCATAAATAGACAGTACTGCCTTTACAAGTAATTCGTGTGCAATGTGTCTGTTTGCCATGGCAACTTCACGTGCTTGCTGCTAGTCTAATCATAGTAAAACCGCTTTTAATGGTACACGGATTGTAACTTTGTATGTTTAATACAGCAATGCTAAAATGTATTTAAAAGTTTGACTGACCAAATCGACTGGTTTGGTTTGCCAGTTTCTTATTTAGAGTATCAATCAATCAATCAATCAATCAATCAATCAATCAATCAATCAATCAATCAATCAATTAATTAAAATAAAATGATTAAAGGGATAGTTCAATCAAAAATTTAAATGCTTTCATCATTTACTCACCCTCATGTTGTTTCAAACCTTTCATTTGTGGAACATAAAAGAAGGTATTTTGAAGACTGTTGGTAACAAAGCTGTTTTGGTTACCAATGACTTTCATTGTATGAACAAACAAAACTGAGATGTTTCTCAGATTATCTTCTTTTATGTTCCATAATTTATGTTAGGCCGTTGTAGCCTAAATGTTTATGTGTAATACATTTTTTGTTGAATCGAATAAAATATTTCTAAAGCTACAATTTGTAATGTCTACTTGATACTTTCTCATTCAACAAAAATAGCTTTAAATAATCTTCTGTGGGTATTTTCACAGTCAAATTTATTTTGTGATTAATTGCGATTAATTAGATTAATTAATCAAAACATCATGTAATATATATATATATATATATATATATATATATATATATATATATATATATAACTGTGGCGTACAGCAGTTCTAATTGGATTATTGCAGATATTGCCTGTACTGCACTGCTGTCACACTAAACTCTTCTGATATGTTGTTGCCAACACTTTTACGCTCATATGCTAATGTCCACACACATAAGTACAGCTCTAACCTACTTTTTGCTTATTAATGCTGAAAATCTGTATACTTTGTGTTTGTTAAAGGTCACACTGCAAGACGCCGATTAAATGAACACGGAAGCAGGTGCACATAAACACTGCAATTTTAAGTGGTAGTAGGAGGTAAAACGTAAACTCTTTTTAAATTGAAGCATCTTTACTTCCTGTTGGGATCCTGATTAGTAAAATTATGCCAAAAGCACCAAGAGATTGCCTGATTATTATTTTTTTCTTTCCCCACTAGACACACTATTACTATTAATTCACATTTTTAGCCACTAAAACTAATCTATCAATGTTTTGTAATTAATACAAGAAAAAAAAATGTTACAGTATTACAAGATAAATAATTCCACTGTTATATGAAAGACATTAATGTGTAGACAATTATTCATTTTTAAATAATTATATATGCTTTGTTATATTTGGTAGGATGAAATATATTTATATTACAAAACAAATTTATTTTGGCTTATTTTTGCCACAAAAACAACGTGAAACTCCTTCTCTGAACAGGTATATTTAAGGATTACTACTACTACTACTACTACTAATAATAATAATAACAATTATTATTATTATTATTATTATTATTACTGTTATTATTACTAAAGTAACTGCAACTTTTTAAGAGTAGTAAATTGTAGATTGTTTCAAATATCGTATTTTTTTTTCTATTCATATTTGTGTATATCACAGTTCTTGACAAGTTCCACATTTGACATAAAATTATATATTCAAAATAAAATCAAATTTGGAAGGATAATTGTGTATTTACAGGCAACATCCATCATCTTTGCTGTCTAGCCAATTAATAAAAATCTAAGATATTTTTTTTTGCTTTGATTCTAGGAATTAACATACCAGGTACAACCCATATAAAACTGTTGGCCATTTAAATATTTGTTAAACAGTGCAGCAATGGCAGTTTTCTGAATTAAACTGCATTAATTCAGAGATATTAAAATCCACACAGCCATGGAAATGTAAAGTTGGGTCAAACAAGAAAACAAGGTAAAGTGGGAATTTGGTTTGATGACCCAATGTGAATTACAGAGGGCATTCTTAAAGAGCTCTTTAATACGCAAAGTGCTGCAGGAAGAGAAAACACACAAACAACAACATACAGAAACACATAATTGGCCGTGACCTATGCGCGGGGCTGCCGCAGAACTGGGCAGCTCTTCAAAAGACCGGTTTCAAGGAGACAGGAAAAGCAGCGCCGTACTCTGGGAGACAGGGTTCTATTCAGCAGCCTTGCATGCAGCTGTCCCTCTAGGCCACTTTCTTTGATGTGATAAGAAAAAATATTTAAAGATATACGCTGCCTTTTGAAGATAGCTTACCGTGTGTGTTTGGAAATATTCCTGTTGCTTTTTTTTTTCCTCAGTGACTGTACGATTCTGTAAGCGTCTGGGTTTGGGAATAGTTTGATCACATGGCGGAGTTTTAGGGGATGCTGGGTGCGACACATTGAGAGCTAAAATTGTGATATTATTGTTTAAATAATAATAATAATAATAATAATAATAATAATAATAATAATAACAACAATAGATTGAAAATATATGAACAAACAGGTAAATTAATGCATTAATATTTTGTGGGTATAATGGTGTCTACCCACGTGTCGTAGAGTACTGACAATCATTGTGATTGTTTTTCCCTTAAAACAAAAATATAAATGTCTCATTCATTCATTGATTCAGTCAGTCAGTCAGTCAGTCAGTCAAATCATAATCAATCAATCAATCAATCATAATAATAATAATAATAATAATAATAATAATAATAATAATTATTATTATTATTATTATTATTATTATTAAGTTAACAATTAACTTTTTAGCCAGTAAAACTGTCACGAATCCAGTTTATGAACTTCCACCTGCTCACCACATGGACTCTTGCACTACACTACTGTTGCATTTCACCCCGGACTACAGTTCCCATCATCCATTGCACTGATGACACACACACACAACTGAATCCACTGATTACACAGCTGATTCCCATCATATGCCTTACATAAGTCATGGACTTCCTCATTCAGATCGCCGAGTATTGTTCTAGCGTTTAGCACTCACCTAGTGATAGCTGCCTTACTGAGTCTAGTTTCCCGTTCTAGTTAACAAGGCAATGACTAGGTCATTTCGTGTTGCCTTGTTCCCTGTTTTCTGATTTCTGCCTGTGTATCTTGGATTGACCCTTGTCTCGCCGTTTGGACTACCTCGTTTGGACTGTTGCTCATGTTATTGGACTACCCCTCTTCTCAAGCCCTCTGGATATTGTTCGCCGATCAAAGACCCACGCTTGCCCTAAGAATACTCTTTGTCTTGCCTTTGTTATACCTGTTTGCTGATGTTTTGACCCTGCCTGTGTTTTTGACCATGTCTTGGAATAAAGCTTGCAAATGGATCTGCACATCTCACGTCTCGTTCGCCCCGTTACAGAATACTCGGCCACACAAGGATCCAGCAGCTTTTTCTGGTGAACTTCGGCCAGGTATGAACATTGCAAGACTGTTAATAGCCCTCGAGCAGGGTACACTATCACTCGAGGACTATATTCAAGAGTATTTGTCCATTGCCTATTACTCTGATTTACCGGACTGTTTACTGATAGAGTTTTTTTGCGGAGGCATTAATCAGCCACTGATGTCTAAGCTTAGATGCGAGGGTCCGTGTTCATCACTCTGTCAGTTTATGGACTATGCTTTGTTGTGTTGGCTCTTCATTCACTGTGGGTGTCGCGGAGGAGGAAAGCGACACCGCGTCTGTGACTGAAATGACGGACGCCCCAGAGCGCACTCATAAAATGGCGGCCACAACAACACAACGTCATGTCTCAGCTGATCGTCATGAGTCAAGTCACGTCACAGTTGGTCGTCATGAATCAAGTCAAGTCACAGCTGATCTTCGTGAGTCCAGTCAAGTCACAGCTGATCTTTGTGAGTCCAGTCAAGTCAAAGCTGATCTTCGTGAGTCCAGTCAAGTCACAGTTGATCGTCATGAGCCAAGTCAAGTCACAGTTGATCCTCATGAGCCAAGTCAAGTCACAGTTGATCGTCATGAGCCAAGTCAACTCACAGTTGATCGTCATGAGCCAAGTCAAGTCACAGCTGATCATCATGAGTATTGTTACATCTCCGCTGATCTTCCAGAGTCTCGTCACGTCACAGCTGATCATCCAGAGTTATGTCGCGTCTCAGCTGATCTCCCAGAGTCTCATCAAATCACTGCTGATCGTCCAGAGTCAAGTCACGCCTCAGCTGATCTTCCAGAGTCTTGTCACGTCACAGCTGATCATCCAGAGTTAAGTCACGTCTCAGCTGATCTCCCAGAGTCTCGCCATGTCTCGTCTGATCTCCCATTGTCACGTCACGTCACAGCTGATCATCCAGAGTCTCGTTACGTCTCAGCTGATCTTCCAGAGTCTCGTCATGTCTTCGCTGATCTTCCAGAGTCTCGTCATGTCTTCGCTGATCGTCCAGAGTCTCATCATGTCACAGCTGTTCATCCAGAGTCCTGTCACTCTCTGTCTACTGAACCTAGATCGTCGAGGTCAGTTCTTCAATCTCCCAGACTGGCATCCAGCATGGAGGACCTACCGCTAGTGTCAGCCTGTGCAGCTGGTATCCCTAAACCAGCGCTCTCAACCCCTCCTGTTCCTGAACTAATTCTCCTGTCGGAAGCGTTTACCCTGATGGGGATTGGTTTTTGGTGTGCTTGGGCTGCATACACCACCACAGAACCTCCCGGAGTGGTGCCCGTTGCAGTTTCTCCAGAGGTGGCGGCGCATGCTGCAGAACCTCCCGAAGCGGTGGTGCTTGCTTCAGTTCCTTGCGTGGTGGTGGCGCCCAGCAGTGCATGTCCAGCCCATCATGTCATGGTCGAAGGAACCATAGATCAGCACTGTACCTGTCCTGTTAATGAACTCTACCTGTTTCCTGATGTTATCACTGTAGAACCGCCAGAGGGGGCGGCGTCTGCTGCAGAACCTCCAGAGGTGTCAGTGGTAACCATCTATGAATCCTCGTCCTGTCCTGTCACGGCTAAGGAGGCCGTCTGCGAACTCTTTGCCTGTCCTGTCACGGCTATGGAGGCCGTCTGTGAACTCTTTGCCTATCCTGTCGCAGCCAGAAGGGCTGTCCCTGAACTCTCGTCCTGTCACGGCTATGGAGGCCATCTGCGAATCCTCGTCCTGTCCTGTCACGGCTAAGAAGGCCATCTGCGAACTCTCTGCCTGTCCTGTCGTGGCTACAGAGGCCACTTATGAACTTTTGTCCTGGTCTGAACCGGCCGAGGAGGCCATCTCTGAACTCTCATCCTGTGCTGAATCAGCCAGGGTCGCTGATTTTGAACTGTCCATCCGTTTAGTCTCATCTAATGTATCTAGTTTTGAACAGTCTGTCCTGCCAGTCCAACAGTCTGTCCTGTTTCGACCAAAGAGCCTGATTTTGAATCGTCTGCTTGTCCAATTTCAGTCACTGAAATATCTGTCAGTCCAGTTTCCCTCAATGAGTCTGTTTTTGAACTGTCTGTCTTGCCAGTTTATGTCACTAAACTGTCTGCTTCATTCTCTATCAATGCCCCAGATTTTGAGCTATCTGTCAGTCCTGTTCCAGCCAATGCATTTGATTATGAACTGTCTGTTGGTCCACTTCCAGTCAATGAACCTGATTATGAACTGTTTACCCGCTCAGTTGTCATCAGGGAGACTGTCGATGAACTCGTTGTGTTCCCTGCCTCATCCCTTGGGGCCATAAATGCTCTTTCTGTCTTGTGTGTCTCAGTGTTCCCTAGGTCCCAGTCCCTGCCGTGGTCTTCAGTTCCGTCCGCTCTGCCCTGGTGGGCTCCAGTCCCGTCCACTCTGCCCTGGTGGGCTCCTGTCTTGTCCACTCTGCCCTGGTGGGCTCCTGTCCCGTCTGCTCCACCTTGGTGGGTTTCTGTCCCGTCTGCTCCGCCCTGGTGGCCTTCTGTTCCATCGGCTCCGCCCTGTCTCCCTGCTCGGTTGGTTTCACTCTGGTTTTCTGCTCCGCCTTGGTTCTCTGTCCTGCCGGCTCTGCCTCAGTCCCCAGTCTCTCCATTTCCACATGGACCTGGCCCTCTGTCCCTCCCCCTATTCCGTCTCCACTCCACGGCCCTCCTGGATTATATTAAGATAGGAGCGTCTGGAAGCTCCTATCTTAATATAAGATATTAAGATACCGCTCACCACATGGATTCTTGCACTACACTATTGTTGCACTTCACCCCGGACTACAGTTCCCATCATCCATTGCACTGATGACACACACACACACACCTGAATGCACTGATTACACAGCTGATTCCCATCACATGCCTTACATAAGCCATGGACTTCCTCATTCAGATCGCCAAGTATTGTTCTGCGTTTATCACTCACCTAGTGATAGCTGCCTTACTGAGTCTAGTTTCCCGTTCTAGTTAGTCTAGTCATTTAGTGTTGCCTTGTTCCCTGTTTTCTGATTCCTGCCCGTGTATCTTGGATTAACCCTTTTTTCGCCGTTTGGACTATTGCTCATGTTATTGGACTACCCCTCATCTCAAGCACCTCTGGATATTGTTCGCCGATCAAAGACCCACGCTTGCCCTAGGATTACTCTTTGTCTTGCCTGTGTTATACCTGTTTGCTGATGTTTTGACCCTGCCTGTGTTTTTGACCACGTCTTGGAATAAAGCTTGCAAATGGATCTGCACGTCTCACGTCTCGTTCGCCCCGTTACAAAAACTAATCTATCAATGTTTTGTGATACAAGAAAATACAAGAAAATAATAAAAAATACAATACAAGAAAATACAAGAAAATAACCAAATACCTAAATACATAAACAAACAATCAATAATACAAAGACATATTTTTATACAATTATATATTTTTTTAATAAATAATTATACTCTAGTAAAAAAAAAAAAAAAAAAAAAAAATGTAACTACATTATAAAACAATAATGTATTTTAGATAATATTTTAGAAAATAATTGTTTTTGCTCCTAAACACACAAGTGAAACTCCTTCAAGGATTAGCTATTTGTTATTATCTGAAAATAATAATAATAATAATAATAATAATAATAATAATAAATGGTTGTTTATTTACCTACTACTACTACTACTACTACTACTACTACTACTACTACTACGAATAATAATAATAATAATAATAACAATATTGTTTCTGACCAATTTCTGATTTATTCTTTCTTTTGCATATCTCCTGGACTGGTTTGCCAATTTAAAGCACTGCCTGCAAGACTCTCTGAACAAGCGCTTCTAAATGTCCCAAATTTAAATTATTAAGCCATTATTAAGGCTTTCCTTAGAAAGTTCCAAAATATGAGGCAGTTTTAATTAACATTCTAAAACAAATGCATTATTTTATTGTTATTCTTGTGTACAATGGCCTTCTCTGCAGAATGTTCATGTGACTGTATAATGTTCTGTACTGTAGGTTTATTAGCAGCTGCATTCATTGATTGCCAAACCTACCGCCTCAGGCCCTAAACATATATTCCCACATGTGTTAACTTGGCAAATATTTCCATAATTCAAGCTTTTAAATATGTAAGATTTTGCAAATTCCTTCCCAATGGCCTTGTGAAAATTCTAAATCACTTTTTGAAGACAAACTTACAAATGCAACTTGCTAATACAAATGGACTCGGCCTGCCTGAAATATGGTTGTTTTGGAGTGATATTCCACATCCTGTTTACTGCACATTTCATGTGCCCTCATTTTTTGTCATTGATGTCTAACTTGTTCCCTCAGCTCACTATTCTGAATAGCAAAATAAAGACAGAGGCCTATTTAGACTAGAAACAAACCTAAAACTGCCATAAACACAGTATTCACAATTTGACATCATGAGCTGCAAACAAACCTCAGCAAAAATCATATTTAGAAAGGAAGTTTGCCTGTTTGCTGCAGCTGTCATATCTTATTCGGTCCTCCAGATCATTTTTTTGTTGAGATTATACAATTTCATAAGGGACTAACTTTCATTCTTTTCAACTAAACAATAAATGTTGTAACCATGTGCTCTGCAAATCCATCATTTTTAAATAAACCTGATACATAAAACATGAAAATGAAAATGAATGAAAGTTCATGAAGTGAAATGAAGCAGGTCTGACATGCAATATGAAGGTCAGACTTTTTGCATACAATATATGCAGTATAAGTGCTTATTTTGGGGAACAGCATATGATTACACATTATGTTAATGTAATGAAGTCTATTACTGCATTCTGACCATGGGCATGATGATGTATAGTGTTAGCATTGAAAACTAAACTGTTAGAGTCATGCATTCGCTCAGCTGTTAAACATGGAGGTCAAACTTCATTGCACAGACAAACAAACATAAGATCTTATCAGCTCTTGAGACAGTAATTCAACACTCCACAGCCCACGCTGATTTAAAGCCCAAGCACTTCCTCTTTCAGTGCACTAATCTTTCTCTAAACAACGGTTACCAAATCACTGATATTTACAGCCATGTAAACAGGGCATTACATCATCAGAAGAGACATGCAGCAATATCCAAGAAGTTTAAAATGGAATAAAGTATATCTTATTACTATTAAAATTAAATAACTCATTTTAGATATAACAAATTTTATATATTTAAAAATGAATGAATGAATGAATGAATGAAGCATCATGTGCCATTAGATGTGGAATACTATGACTAATATTCAAAATGAAAATGTAGACTATTATAAACAACAACTACAATAATAATAATAATAATAATAATAATAGCAAAATAATTCCATACAACTATATATATATATATACAGGTGCATCTCAATAAATTAGAATGTCGTGGAAAAGTTAATTTATTTCAGTAATTCAACTCAAACTGTGAAACTCGTGTATTAAATAAATTCAATGCACACAGACTGAAGTAGTTTAAGTCTTCGGTTCTTTTAATTGTGATGATTTTGGCTCACATTTAATAAAAACCCATATATATATATATATATATATATATATATATATATATATATATATATACATTTTTAATTAATTACTACTATTACTACTACTACTTCATTATTATTATTATTATTATTATTATTATTATTATTATTATTATTATTATTATTATTATTACTACATTAACAATCATTCATAATGACATCTACCAATGCCGATAGTTTGGTTTTATTAAGGAAACAAAAATGTATTTTTAACATTTATTTAAAGACAAAACAAACAAACAAACAAACAAACAAACAAATAAATAAAAAAAATGTGTGCCATTAGATGTGGACGAATACTATGAACTAATATTCAAAATTAAAAAAAAAAAAAAAAAAAATATATATATATATATATATATATATATATATATATATATATATATATATATATATATATATATATAGAATATTATAAACAGCAATTACAAGATAACAATAATAATATTGAACAACAACAACAACAATAATAATAATAATAATAATAATAATAATAATAATAATAATAATAATAATGTCTTGCAAAGGATACCAAGTGATGCAGGACTGGCACAGACATTGCCTAAAAAAGGTGTGCTATGCCCTGAATAAACACCAATCCATTTAGTCCATTAATGCCTTTCAAAAGTACTTTCCAAACTGAAATGAGGTTTTTGTTGCACAGACACAACAGATTCATCTAAATATGCATGCCTGAATGGGATGTGTGTTTTAGGCACAGTGATTTATACTAATGCATCTGAATCAAAACCTATTGTCTATTCAAACTTCATTTCGAAATCACTGTCAAATGAGTTCAAGAGGTTTCACGCAGTTAGAAAATCACTGCATGAAGCGCATCATTGTTATGATTGATCACTTATATAAGTGGGCTCAGACAACAAGCCTCTATACGGAATGATAATTATATCAACTCAACGGCTTCATCAAAAATGCTGAGATAATTTAATCTGACCCAGTTTGCGTGATTCATTTTTCTAGGTCTTGAACTCAAGTTGTATTTTTCAAGTCAATAATCCATCATAAGATGCTTAATCCTGCCCTACCAACATACTCAGCGTTCATTTGTCCTCTCAGTTTGTCTAACTATTCATGACATTTTATTTTCATAGTGAGATGCAACATAAGGAAAATGTAACCAGTGAATAAAAATTCTGTGCCCTTGAATGACTAAATTCTGCTGGGCGTTCTGCTGATGTTTGCCTTAATTAGTGCAGCGGATACCCTAAGGAAAATAAACTTGGTCAAGGAGTGACTGGTTAGATTCCTGCTCAGTTGTGAGATAACTTCTCTCAGTCAGTGAACATATAACATCAGTAAGCCTCTACAGCCTAAATGACCATGAAATGCTCTGCCGCCCACCCTCTCCAGATACTGTCATCATCTACCCTCTACCGTAGTGTCTGGACGAGCGTGTGAAGCTCCACCACTGAATGAGGTCAGCCAGACAGATGTGGTCTTGACACATTACTGTTGGTTAGCATAGACAACCTTTCAGACCCCCACTGCTATTCATTCGCTGCCCACACTGTGATAAAACCCTAGTGGTTGGTTATATCGGCTGTTGCTGCTCTTACTCATCACACATTATGCTCCTATACATGTGTATGTAAAACACACACACGCAAAAAAATAAATACAATAAAAAATAAAATAAAAACAGAGCAATGAAAAAAAACAACAACAACAATGCAAAGAACAAAAGAGAACAAAAAGTACTACAAAGCAAAATACAAAACAAAGCAAAGCAAAGTAAAGAACAAAACAATACAGCAACATAAAAATTAAACAGAACAAAGCGAAAAAGAGAGCGAAGAACAAAAAGTTAAACAAAAAAAAAATGAACAATCAATCAATAAAACAAAAAAACAGCACAAAACACCTGCAAATTAAGAAAACAAATTCATCAATTTGACAACACACACACTACAAATGCTCACAACACAAACAAATAAAGAAATGCACTGCAAATAAAATTCTTAATTTGGTTGTGTTGTGAGCATTTGCAGCACCTGCTGTCAAACTGATGAAGATATTTTCTACATTTGCTTTTTCTTTTTGCATGTGTTTTCTGAAGTTGTAGCCCATTGAGCTCTCTCGGCCACCATACAAAACAACACAAAAACAAAACACAATGCAAAGAAAATAAAACAAAACAAAAACAAAGCAACATAAAAAAAATTTAAAAAAAAAAAAAAACTGAACAAAACAAAACAAAACAACATCAAAACAAAACACAATACAAAGAACACAACAAAGCAACATAAAAACACTGAACAAAACAAACCAAAATAACATAAAAACAAAACACAATGCGAAGAACAAAACAAAGCAAAACAAATCAACCAAACAAAATAAAGCAAAACAAAGCAACATAAAAACACAACACAATAATGCAAAGAACAATGCAAAGCAAAATAAAACAAAAAGCAACATAAAAAAACAGAACAAAAAGCACAACAAAGCAAAATACAAAACAGAAAAAGCAAAGCACAACAATATAAAAACAAAACACAATGTCAAGAGCAAAACAAAGCAAACGAAAACAACCAAAGCAACACAAAGCAACATAAAACAACACAATAATGCAAAGAACAAAACAAAACAAAAAAGCAACATAAAAAAACAGAACAAAAAGCACACCAAGCAAAATACAAAACAGAACAAAGCAAAGCAAAACAATATAAAAACAAAACACAATGTAAAGATCAAAACAAATCAAAACAAAACAACCATACAAAATACAGCAACATACAAAACTGAATAAAAAACAAAGCAAAATACAAAACAGAACAGAGCAAAGCAAAACACCATAAAAACAAAACAGTGCAAAGAACAAAACAAATCAAAACAATACAAAGCAACATAAAAAAACAGAACAAAAAGCACAACAAAGCAAAATGCAAAACAGAACAAAGCAAAGAACAAAACTGAACAACAACATAAAAATAAACAAAACAAATCAATATAAAAAATAACAGAAAAAATTAAATCAAAACAACAACAACAAAAACAAAACAAAACAGCATAAAAAGAATAAAGCAAATAAAAAAATTAAAACTTCTAACAAACAATTAAAACTACAACTATGATGATTATGTTTATATTGTATAATTATATATATATATATATATATATATATATATCATTTATTTATTGTATTTTTTTATATAATATTAACATATAATATGGGAAATATACCCACACTTGGATTGTCACCGTTATATATTCCACCCCTTAAGGAATGAATGCACAAAGTACAGCACCATTACTCACAAAACATCATGAAGTTGCATCTCAATTTCTATCCTATTCAAGACCATTTAAGGACATGCAATCACAAGAAAGTGCTTTAGATCCATGTAGGGACATTAACAGAAAAAAGTTGAAGTGCTTTCATTCACCCAATGCATTCAAATCACCTGCATCAGCTTCATGTGAGTCTGTGGCATTTCAGTCATATCATTCCCAAAGAAAAAAATATGTTTCTGACTATTGATGCGACATTTAGAGTCAGCTGCCACTGAAATGCTTTGGACTGAGGCTATTATCCAGAGGGCCTCAGCAGTCAGCTCTGAAAGCATCATGTTTCTGGAGCTTTAAAGAACCCTTCACCTTGAATTAGTCTAGGTAGGGTATGCACTAGACCGTGGCAGGCCTGTTTTCCAGAAGGAACATGCATACTTCTTCTGTATTTCGTTTTTCCCCTTTAGTTGACCTCTGACCATAGCTGGGACTTTGCTGGAGATTTTTCACGCAAGCTACTGTATTATTTTTCTTATGAGACTATGACAACAACAAAAAATATATCTTTATGCCACTAAGTATTGAGTTATGACTAATGACTGTGGCAAAACAGTTAGAAACAGTTGTGGGAGAATATTAAATAACAAAAATATGAAAATTAGCTAGTATTTTGAGTTGAATATAATACATGACTGTTCTATAAGATGCAAATATAAAATATGGAATCTATTAAGTATACGATTATGAGCTGAGGAGTATTTATTATTATTATTATTATTATTATTATTATTATTATTAACTTACAGATTCCTATTTTAATGAAAAGGTAAACTCTAACAGCATATCTTTGTCTTTTTGTCCATTATATTTCCACTCAAAAACAGCATTACACACCGCATGAAATCTAAATTGAATCATGTGTGGAGAACTTGGTGTGCCTCACAACTTGATTATGTAAACACATCATATTCAGATGATTAGACAGTAGGATGCAGTGTTTGACATTGATGTGTTCTGAACCACAGATCTGTTATTTTCAGATATGAAGTAATAAATGATGAGAAAAACATTCAGGTACATCCAGAACTGATTTGCTTTTTGATCATTAGGACTGGACTGTCATTTTGCAAGTACCCGGTAATGTTGCAAATTTTGTTCAGACGGTGTAGTCAATATCCGGTACAGTACATGCTTTCCATAGTATGACGCTGCATCCATAAAGAACTACTTAATTTCTGAGCTAAAGGTCAAAACTGACCAAAATGTCCAAAATGTATATTATATATATATATATATATATATATATATATATATATATATATATATATATATATATATATATACAGGTGCATCTCAATAAATTAGAATGTCGTGGACAAGTTAATTTATTTCAGTAATTCAACTCAAATTGTGAAACTCGTGTATTAAATAAATTCAATGTACACAGACTGAAGTAGTTTAAGTCTTTGGTTCTTTTAATTGTGAGGATTTTGGCTAACATTTAACAAAAACCCACCAATTCACTATCTCAACAAATTAGAATACTTCATAAGACCAAACAAAAAAAAAAAAAAACATTTTTAGTGAATTGTTGGCCTTCTGGAAAGTATGTTCATTTACTGTATATGTACTCAATACTTGGTAGGGGCTCCTTTTGCTTTAATTACTGACTCAATTCGGCGTGGCATGGAGGTGATCAGTTTGTGGCACTGCTGAGGTGGTATGGAAGCCCAGGTTTCTTTGACAGTGGCCTTCAGCTCATCTGCATTTTTGGTCTCTTGTTTCTAATTTTCCTTTTGACTACACCATAGATTCTCTATGGGGTTCAGGTCTGGTGAGTTTGCTGGCCAGTCAAGCACACCAACACCATGGTCATTTAACCAACTTTTGGTGCTTTTGGTAGTGTCGGCAGGTGCCAAATCCTGCTGGAAAATGAAATCAGCATCTTTAAAAAGCTGGTCAGCAAAAGGAAGCATGAAGTGCTCCAAAATTTCTTGGTAAACGGGTGCAGTGACTTTGGTTTTCAAAAAACACAATGGACCAACCCCAGCAGATGACATTGCACCTCAAATCATCACAGACTGTGGAAACTTAACACTGGACTTCAAGAAACTTGGGCTATGAGCTTCTCCAACCTTCCTCCAGACTCTAGGTCCTTGGTTTCCAAATGAAATACAAAACTTGCTCTCCTCTGAAAAGAGGACTTTGGACCACTGGGCAACACTCCAGTTATTCTTCTCCTTAGCCCAGGTAAGACGCACAAGAGGAATACGACAACTGTAGCCAAATTCCTTGACACGTCTGTGTGTGGTGGCTCTTGATGCCTTGACCCCAGCCTCAGTCCATTCCTTGTGAAGTTCACCCAAATTCTTGAATCGATTTTGCTTAACAATCCTCATAAGGCTGCGGTTCTCTCGGTTGGTTGTGCATCTTTTTCTTCTACACTTTTTCCTTCCTCTCAACTTTCTGTTAACATGCTTGGATACAGCACTCTGTGAACAGCCAGCTTCTTTGACAATGAATGTTTGAGGCTTACCCTCCTTGTGAAGGGTGTCAATGATTGTCTTCTGGACATCTGTCAGTTCCCTATCTGTCGCTCACTACGAGTTATGTCGTGACGACATAGGGGATTTACTTGGAAGCCCCAATCATCTCTGACTTTAAGAGAAAACGCCAATGAATATTGGCTAGTGGATTTTGCATACCTGAGCCACTCCCTGCCCTCGCGGGTATAAATAGGCGGCAGGTGCATCCACTCATTAGATTTTTGCTTCGGAGCCGAGTGGATGAACGTGTTGATCTCCACAAAGCCTTTCATCGTCTGTCTGGAAGCTGTTCTGGTTGGCGTTACGGTGCGAACAGCGGTGTCCCTGTCTGCAGCGATTCCCCTGGGCACTTCAACTAAAAGAGCAATTTCCTAAAAGAGCAAATCACGGTCGGTTCGCGTCTTTTTAAAGACGCCGTTCCGGCCGTGTCCTCTTGGTTGCGGTCGTTTCCTATCCTCCGTCGACAGCCACGATCGTTGTCTTCAGTGTCTGGGCATCCAGCACGCTGAAGCTGCGATCGTGGATGGTTTATGCGCTCGTTTTGAGCGTGTAACCATGACAGCGCTGCGATCGCGCCTCTCTCTCCTCACGGGGATGAGAGAGGCTCCCTCTGTCACTACCCGCGCTGGCTTCTCTGCTACGAGCAGAGAACCATCGGCTAGTGCTCTGGGCGATCTGAGGATTACAGTGAGAGCTTTTCCGCCGGGCCAGTCCCCACGGACCTTTCACTCCTCCCGCAGCAGCTGTTCTGTGGGGCTCGCCGGTGATTCTGCTGTGCCGTCTTACGGCGCGCTCAGCGTTTCATTCGGCGCGCCGATAGAGGATCAGATGTCGATAGCTGCATCGGGGGATGGGCAATCGTCCTCTGAGGATGAAGATTCGGCGGGGCTGCCCCCCTCGGGGGTCGCGGCCGCCGCCGAATCGGACCCAGAGTTGACGGCCGTGCTTTCCCGGGCCGCCGCGAGCATCGGGCTGGAGGCGTGCACACCTCTCAGTCCCGAGTCCTCGCGGTGAGATGATTGGCTCCTCGGCACGGGCCGTGGCTCGCGACCACGCCCTGCCCTGGTCCCTTTCTTCCCGGAAGTGCACGAGGAGCTGATGAAGTTGTGGACGGCCCCTTTTTACGGCCAGAAGCGGCTCGTTTGTCTCCCCCATCCTCGCTACCCTCGATGGCGGGGCGGCTAGGGGGTACGTTGACATTCCCCAGGTGGAGAGGGCGGTTGCGGTGCACCTGTGCCTGCAAAACGCCGCCACTTGGCGGAATCGTCTTCGTCTCCCGTCCAAAGCCTGTAAGCTGACGACCGCTCTCGCGGTCAAAGCTTACAGTGCTGCGGGCCAAGCTGCCTCTGCTCGGCATGCCATGGCTATCCTGCGAGTACACCAAGCCAAGGCATTAAAATGCACGAGAGTAGTACCAACCCGAGGCTGAAGCAGGACCTGTGCTCGACGACTGATCGTGCCCTACGGGCAACGGAAGTCACAGTGCAGTCCCTCGGGAAGGCGATGTCCACACTTGTGGTCCAAGAGCGCCATCTATGGTTCAGCCTTGCTGAGACGAGCGATGTCGACAGTGCGGTCTCTCGACACTCCTGTCTCCCAGGCTGGACTGTTCGGCGACACTGTCGAGGACTGTGCCCAGCAGTTCTCGGCAGTACAGAGGCAGACCGAGGCCATCCAACACATCTTGCCCCAGCGTGATGCGTCATCTGCCACCGCTCCGCTGCAGGGCAAGCCCCGGTCTGCTTGTCGCCGTGGGCGCCCTCCTGTGTTCCCCAGAGCCGCTCCGCCCCGTGCTGAGGTAACACCTAGGCCGGTGCGTTGAGCCTCTCGCAGGAGCACAGCGCCCCCTGTGTCCCAGCCGGCCCCTAATTCAGCCAGGAAGGTGACAAAGCGGCCCTGACACAGGCAACCCGGAGATGTGGGAAGCTGCTCTTTCTTGGGAGATGGCGAGGACAGCGCCGCTCCTTCCCCCGGAGGAGGGCCGGGTGGAGAATCTTCTGTTTCTGTTCCACCGCTGGCTCAAGGGCCAGCGGTACCCACATTGTCAAAGAAAAAGCAATTTCCTTTTCCTCCGGGTCCTCAGGCTCGCGGGTCGACAATGAGCGACGCGATGCCTCCTCACTCTCGCCCACGAGCCCCCTCTCTTTTGCCAGTAGCCAAGAACTTGCGGTTGGGAGACGCAATGCCTCTCCACGCATCTCTGGCCAGTCCCTCCTGGGATGCGGGGAGTTCTGCTGTGATCGGTCAGAACGCGATGCCTTCTGGGCTATCCAGCTCAACTCCCTGCCGCTGCACCACCGCGGGTATGTCGATTGTTCCCTTGGTGCCACTCGCACGGAGTTTGGGGGCGTGGCTTGCGCTGCCCAACCCGTCCCGCTGGCTCATTCGCACAATCCGACTCGGCTATGCGATTCAGTTCGCCAGGCAACCTCCCAAGTTCAGCGGCGTTCTCGAGATTTCGGTGGCAGACCGAGATGCACCTGTCTTGCGTGAGGGGATTGCTGTCCTCCTGGCAAAGGATGCAATCGAGCCGGTCCCTCCAGCCGAGATGAGGCAGGGGTTTTACAGCCCCTACCTCATCGTACCCAAGAAAGGTGGTGGCCTTTGGCCAATCCTGGATGCACCTAGCCCCAGGATTGGTTTGCAGCGGTCGACCTGAAGGACGCTTACTTTCATGTCTCGATATGGCCTCGACACAGCTCGTTTCTACGGTTTGCGCTCGAGGGTCAGGCAGGGAAGTACAGTGTTCTCCCCTTCTGGCTGTCCCTGTCCCCCCGTGTCTTTACGAAAGTCACAGAGGGCGCTCTTGCCCCACTATGGGAAGTGGGCATCAGGATCCTCAACTATCTCGAGCATGGCCCGCATGCGAGAACAGTTGTGTGATGACAGGGAACCAGTGCTCCGGCACTTAGCCAGCTGGGGCTTCAGGTCAACTGGGAAAAGAGCAAGCTCTCCCTCATGCAGAGAATCTCTTTTCTCTGTGTGGAGTTAGACTCGGTGAGTATGATGGCGCGTCTCACTAACGAGCGTGCCCAGTCCGTGCTGAACTGCCTGAGTTCCTTCAGAGGCAGGACGGTGGTACCACTGAAACCCTTTTCAGAGGCTCCTGGGGCATATGGCATCCGTAGCCGCAGTCTCGCCGCTCGGATTGCTTCATATGAGACCACTTCAGCACTGGTTACACTCCCGAGTCCCGAGATGGGCATGGCGCCGCGGCTATCTCGTACATCAACCGGTTGGGAGGTCTACGATCTCGTCGCATGTCACAGCTCGCCCGCCATCTCCTCCTCTGGAATCACACGCAGCTCAAATCGTTGCGTGTCCACATTCTGGGGGAGCTCAGTCGTGCAGCCGATGCGCTCTCACGACAGCTCACGTTCCCCGGAGAATGGCGACTCCATCCCGAGACGATCCGGCTGATCTGGAGTCGATTCGGGGAAGCTCAGGTAGACCTGTTTGCTTCCCGCGAGTCCTCCCACTGCCAGCTGTACTTTTTCCTGACCGAGGGCCCCATCGGCACAGACGCACTGGCACACAGCTGGCCTCGGGCTCTACGCAAGTATGCGTTCTCCCAGTGAGCCTGCTTGCACAGACACTGTGCAAGGTCAGGGAGGACGAGGAGCAGGTCCTGTTGGTCGCGCCGTACTGGCCCACCTGGACCTGGTTTCCCGAACTCATACTCCTCGTGACAGCCCCTCCCTGGCGCATTCCTCTGAGGAAGGAACTCCTTTCTCAGGGGCTCGGCACCATATGGCACCCGCGTCCAGATCTGCGGAACCTCCATGTGTGGCTCCTGGACGGGTCGCGGCAGACTTGAGTGGTCTACCATGGGCTGTGGTAGAGACCATCACTCAGGCTAGAGCTCCTTCAACAAGGCAAGCCTATGCACTGAAGTGGAGTCTGTTCGCGAACTGGTGTTCTTCTCGTCGAGAAGACCCCCGAAGGTGCACGATTGGAGTAGTGCTTTCTTTCCTGCAAGAAAGGTTGGAGCGTAGGCTGTCACCCTCCACCTTGAAAGTGTATGTGGCTGCTATTGCGGCCCATCAAGATGCAGTGGACGGCCGGTCCCTGGGAAAGCACGAACTCATCGTGAGGTTCCTGAGGGGTGCCAGAAGGTTAAATCCTCCTAGGTCACCCCTGATGCCCTCCTGGGATCTTTCTGTCGTCCTGGCTGGACTTCAGAGGGGTCCCTTTGAGCCGCTGGACTCAGTCGAGCTGAAATTTCTGTCAGCGAAGACAGCGCTCCTGACCGCGCTCGCTTCCATCAAGAGGGTCGGGGACCTCCAAGCATTTTCGGTGAGCGAAGAGTGCCTTGTGTTCGGGCCGGCCTACTCTCACGTTGTCCTGAGACCCCGGGCTGGATACGTGCCTAAGGTTCACACCACGCCCTTCCGCGATCAGGTGGTGAACCTGCAAGCACTGCCCTCGGAGGAGGCAGATCCAGCCTTGGCGTTGCTGTGTCCCGTAAGAGCACTGCGCATATACGTGGACCGCACCCGGAGCTTTAGAAGCTCTGAGCAGCTCTTTGTTTGCCACGGAGGTCAGCAGAAAGGGAAGGCTGTCTCCAAGCATAGGTTGGCCCACTGGATAGTGGATGCCATCGCCTTGGCGTACCAGTCTCAAGGCGAGCCGTGTCCCCTGGGGGTGAGGGCTCGCTCCACACGGAGTGTTGCCTCCTCCTATGCGTTGGCGCACGGCGCCTCTCTGGCAGACATCTGTAGAGCTGCGGGCTGGGCGACACCGAACACCTTCGCGAGATTCTACAGTCTCCGCGTTGAGCCAGTTTCTTCCCGTGTGTTGGGTAACAGGTAAGTGGCGGGAAGAGCTGGCCGGTGTCACGCTTGCTGCGCCATTCCCCCTCACCCGGGGATACGAGCGCCTTTTTTCTCCACCAGTTCAGTTCCCCGGACGGCGAACCCTGGTGGAGTTCCTCCAGCACCCCCGGCAGTCAGACTGGGCGGAGCAGTCTGACGCCAGGCCCAGTACTGGTGTTAGCTCGCCCGGGTCTCCGGTCAGCCCCTGTACTGGGCTAGGTGTCCGTATGGCTTGATTCCCTTCGGGTAATCCCATATGTGTATTCTTCCACGGTAAGGTTTCCCTCACGGTAAACCCGTGTCTTCCCTTGACAGAGCCTCTGTCAGGCCCTGCTGGCAGCTCTCCTCCCTACCCTAGGTAGGATCTGCCCCAGGGTCCAGTCATATGTAGTACTGCCCCAGACCTGGGTCAGTCCATATCAGTGTCTCCACATGTTACCTCCCTTCGGGCAGGATGTGGCCTCCGTAGCGCCCTTCTCCGGAAGGATCGCTTCCCTGACGTTACTGCCAAGCTGTAACAACAAATAGGAAAGACTTGAAGCTATCTTTCATTGAAGGTCGAAATCCCTTCCGACTTCTGTGGGAAAAGGAACAGCGGCTTGGCTATCTCCAGCAGCGATGTACTCAGTGGTCCCTGCGGGCACCAAGGTTAGCGAATTTGCGCTGGGGCGATGGGAAGGTTGCGACCTTTGCATGGCATTTGTCTGTCACGCGCTCGCTTGTCAGCATCTGCATGCCACAAGGTTGTGACGGGGTTCAGGTTGTGGCGCTTTCCATAGGACCCCTATGTCGTCACGACATAACTCGTAGTGAGCGACAGATAGGGAACGTCTCGGTTACGTACGTAACCCTCGTTCCCTGATGGAGGGAACGGAGACGTTATGTCCCCATGCCACAATCTTGAACCATCGCTGGTTGCCAGGGACTCGTTCTCGGCTCCTCAGCGTAAAACCTAATGAGTGGATGCACCTGCCGCCTATTTATACCCGCGAGGGCAGGGAGTGGCTCAGGTATGCAAAATCCACTAGCCAATATTCATTGGCGTTTTCTCTTAAAGTCAGAGATGATTGGGGCTTCCAAGTAAATCCCCTATGTCGTCACGACATAACGTCTCTGTTCCCTCCATCAGGGAACGAGGGTTACGTACGTAACCGAGACGATCAGCAGTCTTCCCCATGATTGTGTAGCCTAGTGAACCAAACTGAGAGACCATTTTGAAGGCTCAGGAAAACTTTGCAGGTGTTTTGAGTTGATTACCTGAATGGCATGTCACCATATTCTAATTTGTTGAGATGTTTGGTTTAATAGTGAATCATCACAATTAAAAGAACCAAAGACTTAAACTACTTTAGTCTGTGTGCATTGAATTTATTTAATACACGAGTTTCACAATTTGAGTTGAATTACTGAAATAAATGAACTTTTCCACGACATTCTAATTTATTGAGATACACCTGTGTGTGTGTATATATATATATATATATATATATATATATATATATATATATATATATATATTTTTTTTTTTTTTTTTTTTTGTTATATTATATTATTTTAAATATATTTATTGAAATATATTTTGAATGGAGTTTATTCCTGTGCCTGTGATGGCAAAGCTGAATTTTCAGCATCATTACTCCAGTCTTCAGTGTCACATGATCCTTCTGAAATCATTTTAATATACTGATTTGCTGCTTAAGAAACATTTCTTATTAGTGTCAAAAAAAAAGAAAAAGAAAAAAAAAAAAGGTCAAAAGAACAGCATTTATTTGACATCGTATATAGAAATCTAACATTATAAATGTCACTTTCAATTTGATCAATTTAATGTGTGACTGCTTAACCCAAAGTTTCTGCTGTTCATTCATACTATAAACAACTAAATGAATTTGAGTCAAATACATCAAAAAGTGAGAGAGACAGAAAAAAAAAAATCTCATTTTGTTGTTTGCCTGAATAAAACCTAAATGTCTCAAAGAATGTTCATAAAGATACCTCACTCTGAGTCTCATCAAGTTAGGGCATGACAGCTGCCAACATCAACATCTGCACTGCTTTGTCATTTTAGGTGTGATATTCCATATCTAGGACAACGTAGAATATTTCACCCAAAAATAAAAATACAGTCATGTCTTTCCAAACCCATATGACTTTCTTTATTCCACAGACCACAAACGAAAGAACATCCAAGTTGCTAATGGATGGCAGGGACTATCAAAAATGACAAAAGCACAATAAAAATCCCCATTATTCATGTGCTATATTTGAATATCTTCCGTCACCATCAATGTGGGGGTGTAACTAGTTACATTTAACAACTTTACAGAATTTAATTATAAAATAAATATAACTGTAATCTGTTACTGAGAAAAAAAAAAAGTGTAATTAAATTAGTTATTTATGAAAATGTTAACAATTGCAAAGAGGGTTACAGTTTAATATTTTCTGTAAAAATCTAGGATATGTTGAATAATATTTATTTGTTGCTTTGCCTGTTTTTGACTGACCGCTCTAAAATACAGTATAACACTGTCATAGCTATTAAATTATTTCTTGTTATTATTAAAAAGAGGTAAAAAAGGGGGTGCTAAAGTCTGATTTAGTGGTGGCTGTACTTTAAAATTAAATTATTATAAACTTAATTCAAGTGATTAAGGATTCTGAAAGTCTGACAGTAATCAGTGTTGAGCACATTTGAGAACATTCGTTAGAAATGTAGAAAAATAATCAAAAAGTAACTAAATGTAATCAGTTACATTAATAAAGTAATTGAAATAGTTACATTACTTGTTACATTTTAAATAGGGTAACTTGTAATAAGTAACCTATTACATTTAAAAAGTAACCTTCCCAAAATTGGACACCATTTGATGGATTTGATGGACCGAAAATTAAATCTAAAGTGCAGCTTTCAAATCTAATTTATATTGTGTATATTCGAATATAAGCGGAAAGGAAGATTTTTAAATATTGGTTGTTTCGTTTCAGAACACTTAAAATATAACGCATAAGAAATATGAACTGCTTAAAAGATACACTACAGGTTTGGAATAACTGAAAATTGTTAACGTTTTTGAAAGAAGTCTCCTGTGTTCACCAAGGATGCATTTATTTGATTATTATTTGTGTGGCACTGAAAACAGGAGTAATGGCTGATGAAAATGCAGCTTTCCATCACAAGTTATTCTAAATTATAATAATATCTCACAGTATTGCTGTTTTTACTCTATTTTGAGAGGCTTCTTTCAAAAAATTAAAATATTTGAATTATTCCAAACCTTGGACCAGTAATGTATTTTTATTGTGCTTTTTGGTGCTTGACAGTCTGTGGTCACCATCCACTTTCAATTTAAAATAGCAGTGTCAAATATCTCCTGTTGTTCAAGTACTACAGGTTTGTGAGTAAATGATAAGAGAATTTTGAGTGTGTTATTCCTTGAACACCTCACTGCAGTGTGATTTGAAGTGTACCTCTATCTGAGAAGCGTAGAATGGCTGGAGATGCTCATGAAGGCTCCACTGGCGGCGTTAGCGCTGAGGATAGCTGTAGACTCGGGCTGCTACATGTGGACAGGCTGGCAGAGAGCAGAGACTCGAGGCATTGGCCCAGGAACATGAGAGTATCTGGTGCTCAGAGCCACGACTGACAGCGCTGCAGATTTCGGAGCTCCATACACCTGTGAAAGGAGAAAGGGAGGAGGGACATTTACACGAGACACAAAGCATGTCTGTCTGGATTTTTCACCTCTCGGGACAAGAAGGCCAGTGCATTTCCAGGACAAAAACAAGAGCTAGACAGCATATTTGCACCCCCTTTTTTTCACATCACAGAACAAATGGAACAAGAAAGAAAATGGAATGTGGCAAGAGCGAGGACATTAATAACGACCCAGAAGTGTCACGCTGTTTGAACTACCTACCATCACTCTTGATAATAGCTGCCATACGCAATATATTTAGCTCCATTCTCTCTGGAAACAAATTCTTGTTATTATTTCAAGTGTTTCTTTTACAGTTGTCTGCCTCTTGCATTGCTGGTGGTTATAGCTGTCCCACTGGACAGTTGGCACAATTACAGTTTGTTTTTTTTTTTATTCTCTAAATGCATGCCACTGCACAAACAAATCCTGCTTAAACCAGCACAGGGTTTTTCTGTCAATTGCACCAGTTTAATTACTTATTTCAGGGTGAACATGCTGTAGGAGTTATGTAAACTGAGCTTGTGTTTGTTGAGCTTGGATTTGAATCTCACAAAAATTCAAAAATACGAGTCATATTATAGGACCATTTAGATATTTTGCAGTGTGACACTGTTTTCACAACAATTCTCATTAAACATAATGGCAAAAAATCTGATGACTCAAATGTAACAGCATTTTCCAATGACAATTTATAATTTTTGTCATGAAAATACTGTCACAATGCAAAACAATTTATATTACAGTATTACATTAATGCAAAAATCAGAACAGATTTAGAGAAATTTAACATTACATCACTTGCTCGCCAATGGATCCTCTGCTGCAGTGAATGGGTGCCGTCAGAATAAGAGTCCAAACAGTTGATAAAAGCATCACAATAATCTACAGGTAATCCACACCAATCCAGTCCATTAACTAATGTCTTGTGAAGTAAATATCTGCTTGTTCGTAAGA
The DNA here is from genome assembly GCA_039654775.1 of Spinibarbus caldwelli. Classification (NCBI taxonomy): domain Eukaryota; kingdom Metazoa; phylum Chordata; class Actinopteri; order Cypriniformes; family Cyprinidae; genus Spinibarbus; species Spinibarbus caldwelli. The sequence continues at coordinate 20,248,980 of CM077253.1, read as the reverse complement.
AACAAATCCATCATGACATTAATTGATGGACTGGAGTTACTTTTGAATGACTGTAATGTTTTTATCCGCTGTTTGGACTCTCATTCTGACGGCACCCATTCACTGCAGCAGAGGATCCATTAGTGAGCAAGTGATGTAAGTGCTAAGCAAGTGCTAACTGTTTCCAAATCAGTTTTGATGAAGAAACAAACTCATCTACATACCGGATGGCCTGAGGGTGAGTTGGTTTTCAGTAAATTTTCATTTCTGGGTGAACAATTCCTTTAACTTCCACTCCCCCATCACTACCTCACAACTTCATAAGTTTCACGTTAAGCTGTCAATTGACTCGAGATGGTTTTTAAAATGTGGAGTTTTGCCAAAATACTGTTTGGTCTGAAAGCAATGATAAATTATGAAAAAATATAAAACAAAAACAAAAGGGATAATGTCTCTGTTTGCTATTATGGCTTAAGGTTTTTCTTAATATATGCAATAAGATTTGCAGTTCTTCTCTCTCTCTCTCTCTCTCTCTCTCTCTCTTTCTCTCCTAATCTCTTGTTTTCCCACTCTGATGATCTCTCCACTCCACGAACCTAATTAAAACTTCTTAATTAGACATTTATGTCCCTTACTGGGAAGAAAGCCAAGTCAAAAAACCCTCTTACTCAGATATTGTATGATTCTGTGCAGACACAATGGTGTGCACATTTTGTTCCTTGAATAACTACTTCTATTATTGGGTGCTTCTTCAACTATAGCCACTTTTGGCCTTGTGGACAAAAACAATCTTAAAACAGATTTTCACACTCTCACTAGCTTATTTACAATGTCCTCTAGACATACAGCAGGAGAATGGTCATTTTTTCAGAACATACAAATATAATTTCCATCATATATCAAATTATGTATTGTGTTTGATAACATTCTGTGATGGAAATGGCATTAAACATTTTTTTTTTTGGAATACAAATAGCCAAAGAGTAGGCCCTACTGTATGTTTAACTAAGGCTAATTTAACAGCATTTAAAGTATTTTAACTGAAATCTATAATTTTTGTTTGATTTGTGTTTCTTTCTATTTGTGTTAATTATAAAATGTTTGTCGTGGAGAAAATTAAATCACAACTGTACGGTGTCACACTACTGCCACAAACATATATATTTTTTTTTCCACTCAATTATGCCATAATAACAATGTGTTGTCATTTAAAAAATATATTTTCTCATAATAATGAGATGTTATATCTTTAAATGACATATTTTCTCATAATTGTTATTTTCACGTAATACCATGATTATGAGAATATATATTGTTTTAACAAGAAAAAATGCTATTTTTACAACACAGCAGCTCACTATTATATAAAAAAAAATGTTGTTTTAACAAGAAAAAATATTTTAACAGCATCTCATTATTATGAGAAAATATATTGATATATTGAGAAAAAAATGTTGTTTTAATGATATGTCATTAAAACAGCTTTTTTTTCTTGGTACAACAATACATTTTCATGTAATAATGAGATGTTGTGACATTAAAACTATATTTTCATATAATAACAAGACGCCATTTTTCATCATTTAACGTTATAACAAGATATTAAATCATTACAGCAACATATTTTGTATGTGATGTAACAACGCAGGCTTATAGGTCTATATATAGTTAAAATACATACATATAAATGATTTCAACATGGTAAAAATATACAAAAAAAATGTTTAACGTCACTTTCATATAACAGAAAAATGGAAATCTTATTGGAAATAGAAAACTTAGTTTCAATAAAAATGAACCAAAGAAATAAAATTACCTATATTTGATGAAGCACACTATTCTGTTTCACCCATTTGGGAAATACACAATCATGTTGCGTAATCTAAAACGTGTGCCATCATTGATCTTATGCATGCAAAAGATGTGTATGCCTCTTGCAGGAGGAATATGTGCTGACTCCAAAGCTGATAGAGCAGAAGCTCAGCTTAACAATGCAATATCCTCTCATCACACTGGCTTTAGATCACAAAGCTCCCCCTCCCTCCATCGAATATGACACAGGGCGCAGATTAGTGTCTATGTACATGGCCGTTCTCTCCTCAGCGCATCGTCAGAATGAGCCCAGCTGCCTGGGGAGAACAGGCATCTCTTTGTCAAGACTCTGACTCACTTTTGGCCTGTCCTCAGTGACTCTGTGTTATCCGCCCGTTCTGTTGAGCCCCAGCGTGAGGTTAAAAAGACAGAGAAGCAAAGAGCTGTGTCCAATATTCTCGTGTTGTGTCATGGCGCCGTCTGATCGTTCCATTACCAACCACAGCACTTACGTATTAATGGCTGCCGCAGATTGCTGTTCTGAAGACAAAGGTCATTATTTCCTGTTAGTTCCTCTATTTTGCTTTGAAATGAAAGTTTCTTTTGAGTTTCTGCTGGTCACACGCATGTGCATTTTTTTTTTTTTTTGCCACAATTTGGCCAATTGCGACAAATTTCAGAATTTATTTCATCATAGAGCAAAAGCGATGTAGTTTTAAACACTATATAAGTGAGGATCACGCACTACCACACTTTCAGGCCATTCAGAATTTACAAATTAACTCTGCAGATTTCTCTGACTTTCAGAAACTAGTGTTGACTTGTCCAGACTGTAAACTGAGGCCAAAATCTTAGTTGTAGTGTATGCCAGTCTTAAATTAAGTACTAACCAGAAAATACTTTGAAAATTTATAATAAAGCTGTTTTAAAAACAACATTTTGCATTGTAGAATAACTGCAAATAACAAAATTATTGCAATTTACTAGAAAAAAAAAAATACATAAAAGTATAAAAAATATATTTTATTTTGCCTGGAAAGACGAGACTTGATATCTAACCTTTTCCCCTTATCTTTTCCAGGCAAAAAATTATTAACATTTGTGTATGTCAATAAGAATTTCAAACTAATTGAAAAACACAATTTCAAATCTACCATCTTTTCTAGTAAGTGCTCAGTTTACATTTACATTTATATTTATTCATTTAGCACAGTGATTTTCAATCCTGTTCCTCGGGACCCACTGCTCTGCACATTTTGCATGTCTTACTTATCTGACACACTCATTTGAGTTCAAGGAGCTCTTTCCTAATGAGCTGATGATCTGAATCAGGTGTGTAAATTAGGGAGACATGCAAAATGTGCAGAGCTCTGGGTCCCCAGGAACAAGTTTGAAAACCACTGATTTAGCAAACACTTTTATCGACTTACAATCGAGGACTAGTTCTGCAGCCATGTTTTTTTGAGCAAATCATCTGAGCCATAACTATCATTTAATTTGACTAATTACTATTGTAAGTCACTATATACTACAAGTAATTAAGATTAGTATGCATAGTGAATCAAGATCAATTCCATGCAGACCTGATTAGCTAGATGGACAGATAGAAAGATGAATAGTACAGATTAAAAAGCTTAAGACTGACTGACTGACTGACTGACTGATTTATTGATTGATTGATTGATTGATTGAATGATTGATTGATTAATTGATAAACAGAACAACAGACAGAGAGATCATCACTTCACAAGCCGCTATTTCTCTCACAAGAAAGTGTGTGTCTCAGCTTTCCATCTGTGGATATCTTTGCTGCTTGGAAATCAGGTAATTGAGTGTATTTGATACCAGAGATTCTCAAAATGACTTTTGCCAAGTTGCAAGAATTTATAGATGGTCGAGGCAGGTTTTACATGCATGCGGTCAACAGTTATGAACTGGGAACTCACAACTTCACACATATTGTTTAAAATGGCCTTAGAAGGTAACAGGTAACACTTTACAATAAGGTTGTATTAATTAATGTTAGTTAATGCATTAGTTAACATGAACTAACAATGAACAACACATCTGTTCAGCATTACTTAATATTTGTTCATGTTAACATTCAAATACTAATGTCTTAGTTCATGCATTAGTTAACATGAACTAACAATGAACAACTCCACAGTTCAGGATTACTTAATGTTTTGTTAATGTTAACTTACATATTTACTAATGCATCTCGTTACAGATTAACTAGTTAACGTTGTGGTTAACGCATTAGATAAAATGAACTAAAAATGAACAACACATCTGTTCAGCATTTCTTAATCTTTGCTCATGTTAACTTATTCATATACTAATGCTTCTCTTCATATTAACAAATTAATTAGTTAACGATGGTTAATGCATTAGTTAACAAAGTAAAAATGAACAACGCATCTGTTCAGCATTACTTAATCTTTGCTCATGTCAACTTATTCATATACTAATGTGCTAGTTCATGCATTAGTTAACATGAACTAACAATTAAATATGCCTGTAAATAGTTTTATTTAATAAGCTTTATTTAATTATACTAAATATATACACAAGTTTATGTAGCAGCTAACAAACACAATGGATAAACAATACTAACTCTCCATTTGGATAGACTGTTTATTAACATGACTTACCACTAACAAAGCATTTATTAAGGGAATTTGTGAACCTTATTGTAAAGTGTACACTAGTCCAACATTAACTAACGTTTAACTAACATTTGTGGGCTAATAACAAAGCAGTACTGATTTTACTGGAGCTTAAATGAGTGAAAGCCATTCATGCATCACTTTCCAGAAACTTTATTGCATATTATATTATTGCATAATTGTGGTATACATTATATACATTTAGATTATATAATCAATGCATTAAAAAAATAAACAAACTTAGAGAAGAAGGAGGTGTTTCTCCTAATGTTAACTGGAAGTGAGCCAGCATGGTCAGGTTAAGCTGGACAAATAGTTGGTAATCACCTTTGCGTTTTAAACCTGTGATTTTTGATGAATGTCATTGAAAAGTCTTCCAAGAAGACCATTTCTATCCCACTTTCCAAGCCAGTAAATCCACTCTATCAGGCGGTGTTTTAGTAGGCCCAGTCCGTCCTGTTCCCAGAAACATTACTCACCTAAAGCTTGCACTGTAACATATAAAGTTCACATTCATACAGTCTCCACAACTTCATCCAAACATTTTTCTTTTTAATCCCGCGAGCTTTCGGTAAAAAAAAAAAAAAAAATATCCAAATATTATTATCGCCATTTCTTCTTGCACGTCGTCCGCCATTTGTTTACTCTAAAATCACGTTTGTCAGCGCGAGATTTCCCGTGTTTACAGTCGTGATGTGTTAGTGTGTGTTGTGCTGTCACATGAAAACAAAACTGTTAAATCTATTTTTTGTTGGTTTGTGTGTTTATTATTTAATAAACAGTCTACAAATGTTAGTAACACATCAGTTAATGTTGGGCTAGTGTACAGTAAGGTTCATAAATTCCCTTAGTAAATACTTTGTTAATGGTAAGTCATGTTAATAAACAGTCTACAAATATTAGTTAAATGTTAGTAAATGTTGAACTAGTGTACACTTTACAACAAGGTTCGCAAATTCCCTTAATAAATGCTTTGTTAATGGTCATGTTAATACAAACATGAGAAACATTATCCATTGATGTTTAGATGGTTTCCAAGTTTATCAATAGCCCAAATCAGTGCCCAAATGGGGAGTTAGTATTGTTTATCCATTGTGTGTGTTAGCTGTTATAAACTTATGTGTATATACTGTATACAGTATAATTAAATAAAGCGTATTAAATAAAACTATTTACAGGCATAGTTCATTGTTAGTTCATGTTAACTAATGCATGAACTAACACATTAGTATATGAATAAGTTAACATGAGCAACCATTAAGTAATGCTGAACAGATGTGCTGTTCATTTTTAGTTCATGTTAACTAATGCATTAACCACAACACTGCAGTTTTTCTCAGTCGCTTTGGTGCATTTCTCAGATCAGAAATGCAATTCTCAAAACTACTTGTTCAACCTCCACATAATCTAGTCACTTGTGCACATCATAAAAGCAATTTCTCATTATTTTAAACAAATTGTGATTGCTTTGGTACATTCATGCAACTGATTATGTACATTTGTCTGCGTTTTTCTACATTTTCAGTTGCTAATATCATGTTGCTTAAAATGTGTTATATAGTTCTCTGTGCAATTGTCTTACCCCTCAAAACATCTAGTCATTAGTTCATCATATAAGTCATTAAATGCAAAATGGTTGATCTAGCGGTCATAAACTGTCAAAAATATTTTCTACACATTTCCATTAGACTTTTTGTAAATTTGCCATGAATTGTGCAAGTGAATCTTGACTTTCACTAATGAAGAGAATATAGATCATCCAATGATAAACCAGTTCTCTGAAATAGCTCAAAGGTGCATCTCATGAACCTTCAAATGGTAAGCATATATAGACAGAGGACCACACAAGAGTCACACATTCTGACAGTGGATGAACATCCAGAAAACCATCAGGGTCAACAGACGAGATGAAGAAGAGGAGTAAGGATGCGTGGTGGAAGGGTACAGAGGCAAAACAGAGGAAGAGGCAGAAGAGGCCAAGAACAGAGGTGCATATCAGATGAAATAATGGTCACTATTGTGGACCATGCTGTCAATCATGGCCTTACAATGGCTGAAGGGTGCAGCTAAATATTTGGAGATCGACCATATTTTGAAACAGTCTCTTTCAATCAATATCCCACATACAGTAATGTGTAAATTTGTACTTTTGAAATGGATATATGGCATATATAAGAAGCGCAGCCTTCTGCATTTCAGTACAGTAACTCTCATCCAAACTGTTGCCATAGATTACATCAGGTAGTACTAACAGAATGCAGTGTTATATTGACAACATGACTAAGCATTTTGCCTATCTTGTTTGTGAACAATGACACAAGGACCTTTCATTCTGGTGGCACTGATATGTTCATTGACATACAGTAAATACTTACTTTTGAGAGATGAGCTAAAGATTTTGAGTAAGTTACAGGCTTTTGCAGGAAATCCATTGTGTGGTGCTATTTGTACGAATTGTTTTGAGAAATGCACATACTTCTTTGCAAATATTAAGGACGATTTGAGAAATGCACCAAAGCGACTGAGAAAAACTGTAACTCATTAATCTGTTAATATAAACAGATGAATTAGTGAATGTATAAGGTAGCATTAACAAAACATTAAGCAATCCTGAACAGTGGAGCTGTTCATTGTTAGTTCATGTTAACTAATGCATTAACTAACGTTAATACACCTTATTGTAAAGTGTTACCAGGTAACATGAGAAGTAACATTTACGATTTTCTAGTGTTTTTTTGTTTTTATATTTTTTTTTTATTATTTTTTTTTTCTCACTAATGTTAGCTTGCTGTATACAGTACATGTTTACATAACAAATGGGTCTTTATATTTGCACTCGTTCATCTTCGAAAGGTGGCAGTTCTGGTTGAAGACAGAAAGAGTTGCAAGAAGCTAAGATGACAGATAGCACTCTGGTTGAGTTAAAATTATCACAAAATGTGTTAAGAAATAACACATCCATTTTAAAAGTGTAGATAGACAGTCAAACAGAGAGATCTGTTGACAAATAGATAGATCTATTGTCAAAGGCAGGTGGTAATACAGGGAGACTTTCAAACTACAGAACAAACATTTGTAAATGCATAGTACAAGATGAGTCACCCATATGTTTTGTTTGTTTTCCAGTAAGAGACTGTTCATTTAAAATGTGGTAAAGTTAATTTTGATCAACTTTCAGTGCTTATAAATGGCCCTAAAGATAACAGACACTGACAAAATTCAAATTTAGATTTCACAGGGTCTCTATAAGCTGTGTTCAGCCCACTCGACACTGCTAAATCTAACATGCTGGAACATGTGCTCACGCCCAAATGGCATAGTCTGGAAATCGCACGAACACTCTCAGAGGGGGTTGCCGAACGATTGAACGTGGGCTTAGTTTGTGATTTCGGATGCCAAACTGCTTTGATTCGAGGAGACTGTGCTTTACGCAGCATACAATATGCATCCAGGCACACGCCATTTACATTTCTCCCTTTATGAAATGAGAGAAAATATATAATTGAGAGGATCCATTGTCTAACGATAGGGAGCAGCGGTAATTGGCGAGTAAACACAGCACTCAAGCCTCTCGAAGGAAATAAAAGTGGGAGCACACCAAGCCAAACAGAGAGTGCATTAAGCTGGGATAATGATCCCAGCTTGACTTAGATATTCCGGCTTTATCGTGCCCACCCACACTTCAGACCTCGGCTGAGCTGCTCCGCTGTGACTTGCGCGTGGAGTTCGGTTTTTCTCTAAGTGTTCCGTGGAGACGTGGTCCTCCCTCCAAACTAGTCCATTAGAGGCTGGGTCAATACCACACAGTGGGTGGGGATGAGGGTGTGTGAGGACTGTGTTTCTGGATGGGAGCGTTCGCATGCGTGCCCCGATGTCAGTGCACTGCCTTTAAAAGCAATCAGAAGTATGGCTGTACATAACACTGAAATATTGTACATGGAAAATTTGATTTGCTGATAACACTTGAAAAGATGGATGTTGCATCTCAGCTAACATGGAGGTTTATTTTAGCTTTAACAGACAGACAGACAGATGATGTTCAGCTATAAAAAAAGTGGATGAATGGATTGGTGAATGGAATGACAGATAGACTGATAGACAGAACAATAGAACAACAGACAGAACGATAGATAGATGATCTTCAACTATAAAAAATATGGATGGATGGAACAATTAATAGAAAGATAGAATGATAGAAAAATAGACAGAATGATAGAACGACAGACAGACGGACGGACGGACGGACGGATGGATGGATGACAGATAGACTGATATACCGAATAATAGAGCAATAGACAGAACGAGAGATGATAGATGATGTCCAACTACAAAAATATGGATAGATAGATAGATAGATAGATAGATAGATAGATAGATAGTGAACAGATGTGAAATGATGGGCACTTTCTGTTTATAGATCAAAAATAACAGTTCTAGAATGTAACAGTGGGTGGTTTAGCAGCCGACAACCAATGCTTACAAAACAACTGATAAACACTGCTTACCTCATTAAATATTCATGTATTTTGTGCAGTCACAGAAGCTTTCACATGATGTGTTGTGATGAGATGTTTCACATGAGGAGTTTCAGAATCTGACAGAAACATTAAAATGTAGGATGCTAACAGCAAACTTAAACCAGCCAGTGTGGATTTACACACCGACAGTTTTATAGATGAACAAGCTGTTATTAAAACTGGGTTGCATATCATCCAATCATCTTATCAGTGTTACTGACCTCCTAATTATGCAGATAAGAACCTTAACTCAGGGTTTACAGATTTACAGACTTAAATCTCAAAACCTGGATACTCAAGATTAATCATTAACCCACAGTGATTAATATGAATATTGGTTCATGAATATAAATTAGTCGGCAATGCAGACTGTTAGAAATTATATCTGTCCTATAATATAATATAATATAATATAATATAATATAATATAATATAATATAATTTCTCAAGAAAAAAAAATGTCGATTAGGATTACATTTTGGGATTACATTCTAGGATTACATTTTAGGATTACATTACAGTTTAAAACTGCCCGAGTGTGAAAATCTCATTTCACAAAGTGGAAAGATCATGTGTAAATAGCTTGATAAAGCAGTATTTTTGAAGGTAAAACTGTTTTGATATGCACTGCTGCTTTGTAAGAGCCAAATGGTGTTGCACTCAGAGCGATTCTCATCATAAACTGTGTGATAATGTAGTGCTCTCGCCACAGCTCATGATTTTGTTCCTGGCTAAAAAGTTCTGCACTAACTTAGAGCAATTCCTTCAAATAGGTCACGCTAAAAGCACTCATAATGAATAGCATAGCATTTGAAAAGTCCATTCTTTCTCATTTATTTTGGTTCCAGGCAGCAGATGGGCTGCGGTTGATAACTAGTAGAGATGTGGGTTCCCTGTAATAGGCATAACGTTGGTCAGATAAGAGAGATTGCTTCATAAAAGAGAGGTTTAATGGCATTTAAGTGGAGACAGGGAAAAACATTTAGTATAAGAGGCTTTTCTTAGACACCTGTGCAAGATTTGGCTCAATATTGTAAATACGACCACAACAACTATTTACTTCATAATAATCAATGATGGAACTAATCAACAAATTTCATTACATATTAGTTGGGTCTTATAAATTAGTAGGGTCAAATGGATGGCAACAAAAATTAGATTTTGGTAAAATTAAATCAAATTTATGCTTTAAAATAACCATACGTGAAGTCCTATATTGTGTTTATCTAGCAGTGTCAGTCTTTTAATCTGGTTTAGTGAAGCTGTACATTATTATTATTATTATTATTATTATTATTATTATTATTATTAGTATTATTATTATTATTATTAGTAGTAGTAGTAGTAGTAGTAGTAGTAGTAGTATTGTTGCTACTACTACTGCTGCCTACTACTACTACTACTACTACTACTAATAATAATAATGAAACAATTTTATTTTAATTATTTTGTATATTTTTATATTTTCATTTTAAATATTACTACTACTACTACTACTACTACTACTACTAATAATAGAAAGTTTGATCTCTCCATAAATTTATTAACTGAACTCCAAACTGATTGCACTGTATTTTATGTATAATCATTTTCTATTTTTAACTGTTTTAAATTCATTTTAAATCAATTTTTAAATAATTTTAAAACATTTTTAAATTCCTTGTTTTATTGTTGTGATTATTTTTTATGATTATTTTACTTCCTTTTATGTAAAGCACTTTGAATTTCCATCGTGTATGAAATGTGCTATATGAATAAACTTGCCTTGCCTTGCCATGAACATTGTTTTGCTGCAAAACAATGGCATATAATGTGAAACATAACCAATCGACTTATAGTTTGATGCTTATTGAAGATCATCAAAAGTCGGCAATTTTGAAAAACTCTCATCTGTTAGCCAGTTAACATACAACGGTTCTTGGTAGCATTATTTTGGTACTGTAGTGTCTTGGTAACAAATCAGCAGAATTTGCAACAAAAATCTAGAATACATCAGAGAAAACCAAATGTTTATAATGGATGTACAAGATCAATGAATGTAATGAATGTGATCAATGATTTGACCCGAAATAACAAGCAACAGTTCCTCTTGTTGAGCCCTGCATTGATTTCAATTTGCACATTGATTGAAGATGGCATTGGCAATATTCAAAAAATCAAGATTCATCTATGTTTATAACAGTTGTTAGTTGCAGCCCTAACTGTCAAGAGTCAGTAGTTACTAGGAAAAAAAGGCCTCTCACATCTTTAAATACAGAGTAGAATGGCTTCTAAATATCAGTAAGGTTCTATGTGTTCGCTGTAGTTTTTGTCTTCTCTTCGTAACCTCGGAGGAGGCTGTTTCTCCCTTTAATTGAGCAGCTGCCTTCCTCCAAGTCTATCCGAGCCCAAGCTCCCTCTCTGCACAGCTAATCATATGCGCTATATTTAGCTGGAGTTGTGCCTGCCTGCCCATGGCTTTGCATTTAGCCTTATCCCTGGGCACACGGTAATTGTGAAACATGTTTCGTAAAAACAGTTCCACTAGAGGAAAAATAAACAAGTCCTTCGGCAGTGTAGGGATTTTGGCTGAGGGCGAAATGCCAGCAGGTGGTCATGTTTCACGATCCCAGGAGGGAATCATGCAAGACCACCTCACGGCTTATCGCATGACTCACCGTATGTGTGCGTGGAAATATTTAAAAAAAACAACGCCACCAGCATTCGTGTCCCAATTCACTAAGCACATAGTGCCAACGGCTCTGTTTCTCTGTGCCACAATCTAGAACTTTTCACATCAGATAGCACAGGCCCCCAGAACGCATTTTTTCCCTTATGTTTGTATGTGAACTAAAAATGCGTTCAAAACAAACACAAACACGACTTGGAGACTCCAAATCATTTTTCAGCAAGCTTTCAGGAAACAAAACATGTTTTATTATTAATATTCTTTGCAGTCTTGCACTCGCAGGCACCATTTTGCTGATTTTCCACTATATTTAACTGACAGGGGTACTCTTTTGTTTTAGTTATGGCTGTTTGTTAGACCTGTGTTGTGAACTTTGAGACAAGACTAGAAGGAAAATGATATTGAAATTTACTGTAACACTGATTAAAAATGCTCTGAAAATAATTTATCTGAATTCCTCATCATTGAATTGACAAAACAAAGCCTGTAGCACATATTTGTGACAAAAGAATCATCAGTCAGATCAGACAATTTGACAAAGTGTGTTTTTCTGCTCTGTGTAAACACAAACATAAAATCTGCATAATTTTTCAATTTTTCTGTACTTGCTGCACCAGATGGGTAACCATTGAAGAAAGTTGTAATATTTTGGCCAACATTTAGTGACTTTGTTGATACAGCTAAACTAAACTAAAAAACAAACAAACAGAAAAATAAACAAACAAATAAATAAATAAATAAATAAATATCCCTGGGATACAACAACACAAAAATGCCCTGTGGTCATTAAAATAAAATAACATTTGCATAAAAATAATTTAAAATATGGTACAAGGTTGTTTATCAAACATCAATTATCGTTATTCTTAAAATGTTGTCATATTACAACATTAAGCATGCATGTAATTTTACAAAAAAAAAAAAAAAAATGTCAAATTACAAACAACAAATTACAACATTAAACATGCATGTCATTTTACAATAAAACAAATCAAAGTAAAAACAAGTCAAAAGCCTACAGCCCTTTGACAAAACAAAACAAAACAAAACAAAACAAAACAAAACAAAACAAAAGTTGTCAAATTAGAAACAACAAATTACAACATTAAGCATGCATGGCATTTTACAATAAAATAAAGGAAAGCAAAACAAAACAAAACAAAAAGCCTACAGCCCTGTGATCACAAAACAAAAATGTTGTCAAATTACGAACAACAAATTACAACATTATGCATGCATGTCATTTTACAATAAAACAAAGCAAATCAAAGCAAAACAAAACAAAAAGGCTGCAACCATGTGATCACAAAATAAAAACAAAAGAAACGTTGTCAAATTACAAAAAAACAAATCACACAACATTAAGCATGCATGTTATTTGATATATAAAGAACATTATTAACTATGCCTTTATTTTGTTCTACCCAGTTACCATTAGGAAAGAATGCCTGAGCCACAGCATAATACAGTATCTGCTAAAAAGAAGCTTACTTTTGACCTATCAAGTGCTGTAAATTGCATTTTTATGTTCTGCACAGGACTCATTGTGATTGTTATCAATGCAATGTTCTTTCAGTCCTTTCAATGTTCTTTCTGAAAAGGGCTATCTATTGCTTATCCTCGGCTCTCCATCTTTTCCAGTGAAATCACAAGCAAAATGTAATCAAATGTGTCCCGGCTGCTGATATACATCACTCACATACATCTACCACTTTGCTTTATTAAAAGAAAAGTTTGCACCATGGACTCCTCACGCTCAAAGCAAGTTGGTCAGCAAAAATGCCTGCTTCCTCAAATCACAAATTTTATGTGAAAAAATAGTAACTCAGTATTCTATTGGCATTACTGTGTGGATTTTTTGAACATTTGAGCATAACCTAATTAATATTCATGAGTGAGGAATATGACGCAGCCCCCACTACTTTTTTGAGTAATGCCTATGAATATGTGTATTTTAGTCTTCTGGTGTTTTTGAGCTGTTACATTCAGCAGGATAAAAAATAAATAAATAAATAAATAATGTGAAAAATATACCCAGAAAAGCATCGTGCTCTTCCATACGATAAATGGAGAAGTGAGCACAAAATTCATGAATTACATTCCTGTCTATTTTCAAAGCGCACCACAACATCTTTCAAACATCTACTTGTAAAATGCACATCTTTTTCAGGGCATATAGAAAAATATATTTCTGCGTATTGTTTATTCTGCATAAAACAAACATGCATACCAAATACTATCTCTAAAATATCAGGGAAAAATGCCAGCTCTCTGTTAAAGTCACTGTTTGGAACTCAGTGTAGACTTAGTGTTAAGACAGGCTGTGAGCCATCATATTAATGGAGGCTAAGAGGGATCGTGAGACGAACCCCCCAGCAAGCCTCCTCATCATTACTGCGAGGAGACCACAGCACACGCCTAATGGGCTCTCCTATTAGAAGCCATCATTCACAAATCCCTTTGTCACGTACCACTGTAGCGCTGCTCACTCGCGTGGAGATCCAACAGCAGCGCTTAAAGGGGCCGAGATCAACATGTTAATGCTAATGAGACAGCATGTGGCCACACAGAGACGACTGTGTGATAATGGTTAAATAGTCACTTGAGAAGAGTATGATAGTGTAATACTGCACCGATGGGCTTGAAAAATCCACAAAATGATACTATTCATGGTGTAAAGCACTCCGATCTCCAGTGTTGGTTGTGTTTTAATGGAGAAAATGAAAGAGACAAAAATATGATCACTGGTCTGTGAGATATAAAGCCTGGCTGTATGTAGTATTAGACTCTCACGGCACACTCAAAAACATTTACTCAATGTCTGATGCTTATCGCACACAAAACAACCAGCCCTTTCTGAAAACTGCAGGCTCTGATCTGAAGTAAATAAAATAAATAAATGAAACAAACACAAAGGCCTATATAACCTAACAAACTTTTTTTGCATTTAAAATAAACAAATAAAGTGTAAATAAATAAGACTTTAGCTTTTTTTATATATATAAAAATAAATATAATGCACTTCTGAAATTTCCTATACAAACTAACTAGCTTTGTACTTTCATTCATTCATTCATTCATTCATAAATAAATAAATGTAAACAATACCTCACACCAGGGGCGGTTCTAGACTCTTTTTAGAGCCCCCTTATTTGTCATCTCAGCCCCCCTAAAACTAATCAGCTATCTGAACGATCAGGTCAGTGCTGCTTCCTCAAGAAAGTTTATCATTCTCGCTCGTTTATCGATCTCAATGTGGTTCTCACACACTGTGATAGATCGTTAATGTGCACGCACACATTTGAATGAAGAGCGCACGCACTGAGAGGCACTGCATGGACAGCACGCCAGCCTGGTCTCATGAAAGTGCGTTGGCACGATTTTCTGTTTCTATTTGGTGTGCTTATGATACGCACCTTCCCCACACCCCTAAACCTAACCATTGTGTCTCATATGCACGCCAAAGTCAGTTTTTGCATATAAATAGCACACCAAATAGAAACAGAATATCATGCTATTGAAACACACTTTCATGAAATCAGGTCATTCACTTTCATGTCTTCTTGAGCAAATAAGCAAATTACAATGGCTGTCTTGACGAGTATCCAAGTAAACTCAGTCGGTTATGTCTTAAATAAACATAAACAGTTAAGAAAATATTGGATATGTGTCAGCATAACGAATCCATGCATTTCTTATAATAGGCTAATAATGTTAATCAAACAACAAAAGGAAAACATGAGAATCACTCACTACGTAGGCTAACTTCTGCAACTTTAATAGGTAATTGTGTCTTATAACTTCATATAGTACACTGTAAAAAATAAACTGTTGAGAAAACTTAAAAAAAAAAAAATAAGGCAACTTGATGTAGTAAGACTTTTGAGTTTTCTCAACAATAGTTTTTAAGTTCTGCTCAGTAAAGATACTCTGTTGAGCCAATGTATATTTGTTTGTTCATGCAATGCTGATTGTCATATTTTGCTAATAGAAAAATTCTTGTCACATCAACTGAAACAACAATTACTGTTGTTGATGTAATTCACTTTTTTTTTTCTTTTTTTTTTTTTTTGTTTCTTGGAAGAAAGAAAAAATGTTTAAAGAGTCGCCACATTATCAAATTTATGTTTGTTTACAAATGACAAACATTAATGGATAAGTTAATCTAATAAGTAGACATCCTTGTCTTTGTTTGTAAGACAGCTTACAAAACTAAGATATCCAGAAAATGGACATAAGTGGTTGAACATACTTAAAAGATGAAGTTCAAAAAAAAAAAAAGATGAGTTAAAAAGATGAGTTCTTTACATCACAGTACAACAAATAACTAACAATAATGATAAAACAACAACAAAAAAAAAAGTTTAAATGAAATCAGCAAACAACAAAACAATAATGCTATAAGAATAACTGCATAATTTATTCATGCTGCAATGCATGCTGGGAACTTACAAAGCCTTAACATTTCAACAATATGAAATTCTTTGTTCAGGCAACTGTGTTTTTCTAGTTGGGACAACATTTGGGGTAATTTTGTTGGTCTGACAAGGGTTTTTATGTAGTTTCAAGAAAATAGCATTTTTTTAGTATTTGAGACTCAAAATGTTTCGTAAACTGGAAAATGTGGAGTTGCATTTTTTACAGTGTAATACACTTTTCGTAAGCACAGTAAAATACTGTTTATTTAGGTAATTTGTATCATTGCATCTAATTTTCTCTCTGAGGGCTAAGCCCCCCTAAAGATGAAATCCACCCCTGCCTCACACAGGCTAATTAGCTTTTAACTAAGTAAATAAGTAAGTTTGCAGTGTTTAGGTTCTAGTGAACGAACAAACTAATGAATGAACGGATGAACAAATGAATAAACAAATGTACACAGCACCCTATACAGAATAATAATTACCTTTTTTGCACTTTGCAATAAACCAGTATTTGTTGTGAAATAAATAAACAAACAAACAAACAAGTTTTGCACTTAAAAACGAACGAACGAATGAAACAAGCACTTGCCTTTCTGCACTAAAAATAAAATAAAATAAAATAAAATAAAATAAAATAAAATAAAATAAAATAAATGGACTTGTATTTACAGGTATTTTGCTCTGAACTGAAGTGAAAAAAATATATACAAATGTACTTATAAAATCCATATACAAACTAACTAGCTTTTTTGTGGTTATAAACAAATGAGCAAATGAACAAATGAACAAATGAACGAACCAATCAATCAATCAATCAATCAATCAATCAATCAATCAATCACTGACTTGCACAAAGCCTTATTACAAACTAACTAACTTTTCTGAGTTCACGAAAGAAAGAAAGAAAGAAAGAAAGAAAGAAAGAAAGAGAAAGAAAGAAAGAAAGAAAAAGAGAAAAAGAAAGAAAGAACGAAACGTGTATTTGAAGGTATGTGGCATCAAACTAAAGTAAATAAATATATAAATTAATGTACTTATAGAATCTCTATACAAACTAACTTTTTTGCACTTGTAAAGACAAACAAACAAACAAACAAACTTGTATTTGCAGGTATTTGGCACCAAACTGAAGTAAATAAATATATAAATAAATATACTTATAAAACCCCTATGCAAACTAATTAGCTTTTTTGCACTTATATACCCAACCAAACAAGCAAGCAAACAAACAAACAAACAAATAAATACATAATTTGATATGATAACATTACTTCTTTTGTGTTACTTCTTACTATATCACATTATAAAAATAAATAAATAAATAAAAATAAAATAAAAGCTTTTGTTAAAGGAATAAATGTAAATAGATTGCTCATCAGGGCTCTCTGTTGGTCTGGAACACCAACAAAATAAAATGTGATTAGTAATTTATGTCATTCAGATGGTACATTTCTGTCTGAAATAGGCTGGTTGTTGGGCAGAATAAGCTGCAAAGTGGATCAGACTTTATGGTGACTGAAAGGCTGACTCTGTGAGACTATATGCCTATATGCATCAGCATCCGATTAAAGCTGAAGCGGTCTGCTAGCACAGTCAAAATCCCTAATCCTAACCAAGACTTAGAGGAAACAAGACGAAAAAGACTGAGAAACTGCCAAAAAACATCTACAGTCTGTGCTGTACATGGACAATTGGACAGCAGTCCTTGTCAGACTATCAGTTCCAATGTCATTCCTGTGAAAACATAGAAAAGAATATAACAGCCGAAAAGGGCAAAGCATTCAACTCTATGAGAAATGCTTGCTGTATTGTTGTTGCTGTTTTTCAAATGTAATGTCTGACCATGTGCTTCAGAAGACATGATGGATGTTGTAATTAAGACTATTTTTAAACAGGTGAAAACACTCTTTCAAAAGCTCTAGACAAAATATAACACTAGAGTCAATCATTATAAACAATGCTTTTCATATTCAGTGACAACAGACTAGCTTTGTAGCATGCTGACCTTAACAAACCACTGTTTGTTTGTTTTTTTGTCTCTACTTGATCTGAGCCTTAAACATGATTGGTCATTCAATGTTTCCAACCTAGGCTCACTGGAAATGCGTGCCTCTATATACATTTCTGCAAAACTGAAAAAAAAAAACAAAAACAAAACAAAACAAAAAAAAAAAAAACACACGTACCTATATGTACGAATCACTGCAGCTTCCAGTTGCAGTTCCAGTTCCAAACCAACACTAGAGGCAGTAAAAATCCAACAACTTTTATTCCTTTTCACACAAAGTATGGTTTACAGGTACAAAGTTTTAATTAATAAAGGCTAATTTTGATACAATTACTTGCAGAATATTATGTTATTACTTCAAAACAATTTTAACATCCTGCGCAATTTGAAAATTGATACTTTTAAAAGTTGTAGTCACATATACAGCTTCATATGCATGCGTTTTCTAATTCAGTAGGTTTGCTCAGTAGCTCACGCGATATGGCATTGCGACACTCACTGTATATTTGAATTCTGAACAGCTCCAATAAGTACCTCAGGCAGCGTAATAAAAACGCAGCAACATGTGCCTGTACCAACGTAATAAAAACGTGTCACGGTCACGTATTGAACGTGTGTTTTAGCGCCACTCTCTGGACATTTCACTTTGAAATTGCTGTGAAAGGTGCAGTAAGGTACGCAATTAAGGTGTTACAGAAATTAATATATAGGCACGTATTTTCATGAGCCTCGGCTGAATGTTTCTGTACAAAACGACAATAATACTAATAAAATACCAGTACTACTACTACTAATAATATTATTAAACATGCTAAATTCTGACAGACTGCTGGGCTCATGAATATTATTCACATTGCTGAAATCAAAAGAGGAAATGGGATTGCCACTTGCACGAGCGTTTGGTCTTAAAGGCTTCATTTTACACGGAAGTCTAAAATAATAGATACTTTCAAACAAATTCCATCACTTTGTGAGGAAAAAAAAATGAAAGTAAGACTCTCTCACTTTCTATCTTGATATGTTCGTATTTGAGAGCAGATACAGAAGCTTTATCTGAAAGCTTAGGCAACGAATTTGCAGACAGCATTTCCACACAAAGGTACCTCCCGAAACTGATTTCAGACAGATGTTTGAGGCAACATAATGGTTTAATGATCTACAACAAAATAAAGAGAGCTTCCTCATAACTAAGCGGAGTAATTTAATTAGTACAATACTATTTTCTTGCTTGAAATAACATCAAAATTGGAAAAAAGTTGGTCAAAAAATTGACATTTACACAAACTAACCATAAACTGTGACTTTCAGATGCCATCTTTATTTTCTGCTCAGATGTCATGGAATGAAATGCACAGGACTGTGGGATATCAAAAGCTGTGACGGATACATCTACTGCATGTTGCCTTCAGTGGTGGATTAAGTACATTCCAAAACATAATATCATACTTTTTACCCCACTACATTTCATAAAAACATATCGTTCCATATTATTTTGATATGGAGAAATCAACACCCTCTCCGATATCCGATTCATAACAGTGTCTGATTTGTGAACAAGCCGATTCTTTTCAACAAACCTGTTGAATCGGTTCGCAAGTTGCACTGAACAATTTGTTTACTAATTGGACTGATCCGATTACAGCCATTCTTGAGTCAATCCTAAATGATACAGTCAAAGCAAGTCTTTATGTCTGACTTACTAAAGTTACTAATGCCTAATTTTAGTATTTATTATTGTAATGAAAATCATATTTAGGCCATGATTTTCAGTTAATTGTGAACTAAATTTGCTGTAAAAGTGCGAGCTGTTTAAAGGGATCGTTCATTTACTCACCATCAAGACATCCTAGGTGTATATGACTTTCTTCTTTCAAACAAATACAATCAGAACTATATTGAAAATGTCCTGGCTCTTCCAAACTTTATAATGGCAGTGAATGGTGGTTGTGATTTTGAAGGCCAAAAAAGTGCATCCATCCATCATAAAAATTGCTCCACACAGCTCTGGGGGGTTAATAAAGGCCTTCTGAAATCAA
Source organism: Spinibarbus caldwelli (assembly GCA_039654775.1). NCBI lineage: Eukaryota > Metazoa > Chordata > Actinopteri > Cypriniformes > Cyprinidae > Spinibarbus > Spinibarbus caldwelli. Next base: position 20,228,870 of record CM077253.1, on the reverse strand, counting down.
TTGATGCATTTGTGTAAGAATAATATCCATGTTTTAAACTTTATAAACCATAATTTCTAGTCGTTCCAGAGGATGACATAGGATGTAACGTAAGCTCCTGTGAGAATATGCTAGTCTCGCGAGAACCAAGTTTTGTTTACAGCAAAGGAAAACCACTCTCCCTTTGGCTTATATTGAAATCCTCTGACATTTTTCTTTACAAATCCTCATTTTGTACTTCTAATTTGTGACCGGTGTTTTGTTTTGCTCTCTCCTCTTCGCTCCCGCGTTCCTCACATCTCACCAGAGCTTACACTAGGCTATGCCTACATCATCCGCTGGACGACACTCTCTTGTGAACGCACAGTTAGCAGAAGCTAGAGATTATGGTTTATAAAGTTAAAAATATGGATATTTTTCTTACACAAATGCATCAATTCACTTCAGAAGGCCCCCGGAGCCATGTGGAGTACTTTTTATAATGGATGGATACATTTTATTGGGCTTAAAAATCTCGACTCCAGTTCACTGCCATTATAAACCTTGGAAGAGCAAGGACATGTTTTAATATAACTCCAATTGTATTCGTCTGAAAGAAGAAAGTCATATACACCTAGGATGAATAAATCATGGGGTAACATTCATATTTGGGTGAGCTATCTCTTTAAGTTCAGTGTATGAAATGCTTGAATGTGAACATGTCCACATTTGTGTGTCACTTCTGTACAGGGTAGGCAACTTTAGGTAAAAACTACAAATAACGCTAAAATAACGCAAATGCCCATGCATCTTCCCTGCTTCTGTAGCAGTTTCAAAGAACATTAAACTTAGGGCCAGATTTACTAAACAGGGCAAATTAGCGTTAGAGAGCAATTCCATAAAAGCATCGATGGGAGGGGAAAATTCTGCGTGTGATTTACTGACAATGCGCACAGACGCAGCCAGATCATTTCCATAATGACCAGCGCAATCTACCAAGAGCAGCACAAATTAGCGCCTGCTTTAAGACATGCTTTTTTTGGCCGTTAAATAATTGTGCAAATACCAGTAATTTGATGAGTGCACACGTTAGTAAATCTCGTTGCGTGATTCATTTTAATACTCTCCTCCCATAAATTTAGCATCTGAAAAGGAAGCTCCTACAAATGCATATTCAATAAGGTCAGGCGCAAAAATAACTCTGTCCACACCTTTTCAGCACTAATTCTTCACTGCGCGTCTTTAGTAAATCCTGACAGTACTATTTTAACACCAAAAACGGTTGTGCTGCGCAAGCTGTTAGTAAATCTGGCCCTAAGTATGTCTGCATTGCATTCTTTTCAACACATTTTGCCCTAGATGACTGTATATTGTATGTTGTCATTCCACACATTTTGTTTTTCCTCATTTTAATATGGAGTAATATTTTATTAGGCTATCTGTACATTTACTTGAGTACTCAATTTGTGTACTTTGTCCAGCACTGGCTGCCTTCTAAAATCAATCAGATAGATAGGTATCTCAGCAAACAGGACACGATCATTGGATTCAGACATGCCTTATTGCCTTCCTCCCTTCATATGCTGTCTGTAAAGGCAGTATTTTTCAGTTTTCAGATATAGCCAGAGAGAGTGCTCTCACTTACACACTAGAATATGCAATGCATCATTGTACTGTAATCACAACAGTCTGCGGTCCAATTCACTGTATTCTCACTTTATTTACATTTAGAATGGCTCTTTCAATGCCCTCATAAACACAAGTGCCCTTATAAACGATCAGTCAGAGCATTCTAGTATGTAGGCGCTCTAAAGCGTTCATAGGACACAACATGCATATCTGTGATAAACTTATTCTTAGCTTCTAAATTAATAGTTGCATATGTCAGTACTCACAATGAAGTAAGGTTGAAAAGTATGCTAAATTGAACTACTTTTTCACAAGGGAATGTCTTCTAGTTATAAATGCATGGTAGATGTTACCACATTAAGCAGTTTCTTTCTTTTTTTTTCTTTTTTTTTAAACTGACATGACATTTTTAGAGTGTAAATTTCAAGAAGGTCTCTGAAGATTCCCAGCATCTTTGCCCAAGTCTCATTTTACATGACACTTCTGAAAGATGAAACCAGCTGATGTTGGAGGGAAAATCATCCAGAAGATTTGATAGCCAGATCGTCCCACAAACATGAATGAACTCTGAGGGCAAACGGGTTGTGCTTTTGCTACTCGAGGGATATGAGATATTAAAGGTCACCACACAGTGACCTTCACGACAGAAGAAAAGAAAAAAGAGCTCTCCTTTCACACACACTTCTTCTCACCATAGTCTCAACAGATAGATGTGATCCTGCCTGGTGTCAAAGGAGTGGGATGAGAGAGTGTTTAAAAATTAAACCCACTCCATTTTAAATGGCTTGTCAACTAGTATTCATCATGAAACATGTGTTCTACATGGTACTTGGATACTGAGCTTTATACCTAATTTTTAAAAGATTTGCTTCTTATATATAGTGTAGTTATTAAAGGGACAGTGCAACCAAAAATTCTAATTTAGGTCACCGATTTTCCAATTTTATGTTGATCAAAACTGCTAGTTTTCATTTTTGGTTGTCCGAACCCTTTAACATACAGAAGGGACAAAAAGACCCAAGATGAAGTTTTATTAAAGAACATAAATAGATATTATGAATTGATAATAATAATAAAATGGTATACAAAAAAAAAAAAATCATGATAAAAATCATCATTTGAATAAATAAATACATAAATAAATAATGATGAAGATTACACTTATGTATCTAAAGTTCATTCATTCATTCATTCATTCATTTATTTATTTATTTAGATTTTATTTTTTTTTACTTGATGGTTACACCACTTGACATTTTAATAATCATTAAACTGATTTTTATTTTTTTTATTTATTTTTATTTATTTATTTATTTTTTGAAAATAGTAATTTTAAATAAAAAATTAAATATACACAATATGAAACCAGCATGAATACCAATAATAATAATAATAATAATAATAATAATAATAATAATAATAATAATAATAATAATAAATAAATAAAAATATTTGGGACTTTTTTTTTTCCTTTTTATTTGAAAACTTAAAATCTTAAAAAATAATTATTGGTGTAAAAAAAAAAGTTAAATGTTCAAGGAAAATTTCATTTTTTTCTTTTTTCATACTTGACATTTTTAGAGTCATAAAACTGAAATTGACTATAAAAATGTCAAGTGGTATATACATCAAGTATTATTAAAATATATTATTAACTAAATATTCATGATAAAATTCATAATTTAAATAAATAAATAAATAAATAATGATAATTACACTCATGTACACTCATTGATTGATTGATTGATTGATTGATTGATTGATTGATTTCACTTGATGATTACACCACTTGCCATTTTAAGTCATTAAACTGAGCCAAATAATTAATTAATATATATATATATTTATTTTATTTTATTTTTTTTAAACGTAAAAATTTAATCTTAAAATTTAAAGGAAACTATGTATTTCCTTTTTACTTGGTTAAACCACTGGTTACACCACTTGACATACAAATGCCATAAAACTGAAATTGAGTCTAAAAATGTCAAGTGGTGTAACCATCAAGTAATACATACATGAAACTAACATGGATACAAAGAGTAAGATTTCTAAAAACATAGCACAGGGCAATTTTTAGAAGACTTTTCCCTCTCTTTCTCATTTACCTCACTGACCAACTGAAGCAAACAGCATGTTGCTCTTGTTTAATGCTCAATGGGAAAAACCAAAGCTCCATTCTCAACCCAGGCTCATTGGAAATACGTGCCTCTGC